>BMAW01063478.1:392211-412744 GCA_019974015.1 Nephila pilipes | reverse complement strand
AAAAAAAAAAAAAAAACGTTACAGCATTTATGGAAGAAAACATTGAGTTATTAGTTAGTATGTTCCCCTCTTGTAATTATACAACTTTTGCAACATCAATTCATGCTGGTAATGAAACAGTTTATGAGTACCTGAGACTGATGTTCCTATTTCTCCAACAACACTATTTTCAAGCTCTGAAAAGGAAAAGCGAGTTGCCATTGCTCTCTATAGAGTCTTGAATATGCTGTACGAGTTCAATGTCTGACTGGCAATCCATCCAGTGATTATCTTCTCTATCCGGAAGTTCATCTGTTAGATAAGTCTTGTGGGCGAGTGTTATCCATAACAGTGAAATGAGGGTCAATTGCAACCTTGAAAAAAATGATCATAGGCTATCAAGATTTTATCACTGTACCTCACAAGAGTCTTGGTGTACTCTCAAAGATATGGAAATCTGTGTGCCTGTCCAAATTGTTTCTCGGGTCATCAAACTTCTACTGCCTATCGGTTCCCTTTCTCAAATTCTGGAAGCCACTCGAGCTAATTAATCTTGGTCGCAAGCGCGTGCCCTGACTTTCACCTTATTACTTTTGTGCCATAAACCTCATTTTCATTCTCTTGAATTTTGAAGCCAATTAATATATGTTGCATAGTGGGGCTGATCAACGTTGAATATGTCTGGGCTCAAAAGTCCTCACATTATGGGACAGTATCAAAGCTAGGTGAGTAGGATGCTAACTCGGGCATCCATCTTCATTTGACCCGTTGGCGTGGTGTGGATGTGAGGAGAGGGGGTGCCAGCTCAGGTGTCGTCCTCGTCACTTGACCGTGGTTCAAAATTACGAGGTCCGTCGCCAGTAGCCCTCGTGTTGCTTCTAGTGCGACGTTAATAAAAACTAAACCATCTTCATTTGATCGGTTCAAAATTACGAGGCCTAACATTAATTGCCCTCGTGTTGCTTCTAAGTGTGACATTTACAAACTTGAATGTAGTGCTCACTGCTTAATCAAATCAAAAGTGTCTGCGTAATGTGGTATGGAAGTAATGTAAATAAAATAGGTATTTTGTCATCTGACATGTGGCTGGCGGTTTTCGTTCAGTCGCGGGTTCGATCCTTGGCCGCTAAAGACCCTCCGTGTAGCAGGGGCTGATGCACGTTAAATCTGTCGGGGCCCAAAGTCCTCCCGTTGGTGTGGTGTGGATGTTAGGAGAGGGGGTGCCAGCTCAGGTGTCGTCCTCGTTTCTTGGCCGTGGTTCAAAATTACGTGCTCCGTCTCCGATAGCCCTCGTGTTGCTTCTAGTGCGACGTTAATAAAAAACTAAACTTGTAATCTGACACTGACCCATTGTGCTTTTCTAATCTTCTAAATATACAGGGGGTCCACTAAAGTCACTTGCCATCTTCTTAACTCTGGAACGGCTGCTGCTGTATTCATAAAAGTGGTGTCTAGGTATAGTTTAGTAACTATGCGCTACTGAATATAACCACTTACGTCGCCACCTGGTGGAAAAGTACGCAATTAGCATTCATATCTCGAAAACGGAATGAGATAGGGAAAAAGTGATTTACGAAAGTTTTGTGGAGTATCATCGATTTTGTTCGAAAGGACACCTTGAGGACATTTGTCCGAAGAATAGAACGGTTAAAACACGCATTCGTTTTTTCGAGATTTCTGACACTGTGACATCATGAAACTTGAACGGGAGGAGAAATTATCATTTGGGTAAAACACGACACCGAAATGTGACACAGGGGAATCGCTTGTGATTACCAATCAAAAGTTGCTTGGTTCAAACCCCGAAGGTTGCATTCTTATACTGATTGTCTTTATAAGCAGATTAGATAATACGTAGATCGTGTAAAATAATGTTGTATTAATTCAACGGAACTTGCTCTTGGTGTTCGAAATATTTTTTCAGGTATACAAATACGCACGAAACGTTATGCCTGATCACCTGAGACAGCTATAAAAAAAACATCTTTGGGTTGTATGTTCATGGTCATGGCTTTGGATTCGTGGCCGGCGGTTAGTCGCTGGTTCGATTCTTGGGCGCTAAGGACTCACCGTGTAGCCAAGACTGATGCACGTTAAATCTGTCAGAGCCCAAAGTCCTCCCGTGGCGTATTGTGGAAGTTAGGAGAGGTGTGTGCCAGCTAAGGTATCGTCCTCGTCACTTGACCGAGGTTCAAAATTACGAAATTCGTCGCCAATAGCCCTCGTGTTGCTTCTAGTGCGACGTTAATAAGAACTAAATCATGATCATGGAGCGATTTTCCAAAGCTGTATATTGAGAGATGGTTTCACTGTACGGTGAATTTGGACGCAAGGCACGATCAGCAGCAAGGTTGTACCGATGTTTCCCTGCAGGCCCACATCCTTCTCATCAAATCATCCTAACTGTTGTAAAACGTTTAAGAGAGACAGACTACTTGACTAGTCAACCTCGGTCTGGCAGACCAGCTAAGGTAGGACGGCAAATTCAATCGGATGAAGTATTAGATTACACCATCGCATATCCGAAATGCAGCACAAGAGAGATCAGTCAATTCTGTGGCCTCTCCAAAAGTCAGGTTTGGAAAATCTTGAAAATTAGGCACTCATCCATACCGACCAACGCCTCAATATGTTTTACTGGGCGGGGAAGCCGAGTGACGCTTTGCATGGTGCAACTTAGTCATGAATCAGATACAGGTCAAGCCAACTTTCTTGGCAGGTATAGTATGGACGTATGAGGCATGCTTTTCTCGAAATGATTTGTACAATTGGCAAAGCACCCGTTACCGGGCGCTGGAAAATCCCAGGTGTTTTACCGACATTTGACATCAAATGCGATTTGCTATAAACGTTTGGTGTGCAATTTACTATAACAAGTGGATCGGCCCAATACTTTACGATGGCATGATATTTACAATTGCTTCAAAACGTAATACCCGATTTTGTGGAGAATCTGCCGTTGTTTAATCTTTGGAATCTATGGTTTCAACATGACGGTGCGCCTGCTCATAAGACATCTCCAGTGAAGCATACCTAGTCAAGGAATTCGGGAGCCAAATAATTGGGCCCGGCGGTTTCGAAGAGTGGCCTCCACGTTCTCCTGATTTGACTCCATGGATATTTGTCCGTGTATTCGACACCTCCACAAACATTGCACGACTTTAAACGACGTATTTCGGACGCGTGTGCCAACGTGCATCGCTCTATTCTCCAACGTGACATTCAAACGAGAATCCAAATGTGCATTGCAGCTGAAGGTGATAAGTGTGAACATCTCAAACGTATAGTGTTATAAATATTTTTTTTTCTTTCTCCGATCGTTTTGTCACGTAAGTGTAAGATATCACGAAAAAAGGAATGCGTGTTTTAACCATTCTTTTTTTCGCATTAATGCCCTCAAGGTGTATTTTCGTACTAGCTCAGTCGGTAGCTCATGCATGTCGTAAGAGGTGACTAAAATGGGTACCCAGTATCTGAAGGTATAGCCGGGCACCCTGCCCCTGGAGATTATCTCAGGGGCTTGCACTTCTAAAACTAGTAGGTATGGACATCATGACCCCGAAGAACCCTCGTGATCTTTTTCTTTCTCATGGAGTTCACTGTCTGTGGTAAACATAGATGACACCTTTGGGATCCTTAGTCTTTTTTTTCCAATACTTTCACACGTCTAGATCACAGCTTTTGACTACTGCGCCATTAAGATGTCATTCACTCGTTTGTCTTTACACTTTTTTCTCCCGCCTTTACCTTGTTTTGTGCAGCATGGCTATGTCAGGTTCTTGCGCCATTGCAATTCTATCACTCACTCGACTTTTTTTTTTTTTTTCAAATGTCTAGATCACAGCTTTGCCTTGTTTGGCGCTGCTTCTGCACATTTTGGTTCTTTCGCCATTAAACCCGATCACTCACTCCAATTTCTTCATCATCTGGCTCACTCGGTACCCAGTTCCTTTTATGAGAGAGTGCCACTTTTAGACAACCCAATAACTTCGCGTGCTAATTCTTTACAGAGTTTTCTACAAGGAAATTTTACTATGATATAAATAAAGAGAAGAATGACAATTTTTTCCCATTAAGATTATATGTATACACTACGCGACAAAGAAAATGCTAACACCATGAAGGAGGGGCCTGAAAATTATGCAAACAGGGTAGACACACGTCACCGAGTTCTGCGAATGATGTGAAATGCGCAGCTCTCCAGCACATGTTGAAGAAGATATAAGGGAAGGAACTTGCTGAATGTTCAATTTTCGTGCCATTATTTCTGGTAGAAAAATTATCATAGACAATTTGTTCATTTCTCGGACCCGTGTGGTGACCGGGGATGACAGAATAGTCTCACTGTAGCTCATGCATGTCGCAAAAGGCGACTAAAATGGGTACCCAGCGTCTGGGGGTATAGCCGGGCACCCTGCCCCTGGGGATTATATCAGGGGACCTCAGGGACTTGCCTTCTTCAGGTAAGTATGGGCTTCACGAACCCGAGGTACTCTAGTGATCTTTCTTTCCCATGGGGTTTATTGTCTTTGGTAAACACGGGTGACGCACTCCTGGGATACCCTAGCGATCTTTCTCTATTTTCGACCCTCCTTCTTGTCAACCACTTAACTTTTTTCACCTTCACGTCTAGACCACAGTTTAATCTTGTTTGGCGCAGCATAGCCATATCTGGCTCTTGCGCCAATAAACTTTACATTCACTCACTCTCTCACTTGTTCATTTCTCGGGATGCGTATATAATAATAACCGAGAATGCGTTACCGTCATCAACGGAGGCAGTTCCAGCGGACAGACGATTTTACGAGGGGCATGGTAATCGAACTAAAAAGGGCAGGTTTGTCCATACGACAAATCTCTGCTGACACTCACCTAGACGCGTCCATAGTGAAGATGGTTGGAACAAGGAAAAGTAGCAAGTTTGAGGAGTGCCGGTGATGCCAAAGGGACGTCAACACACGTGTATCAAGGCATCCGCCGATAGGCAGTGGCTGACCTGGATGCCCCTTTTACCTCCATTCTGCAGAGATACCCTGGATGTTCCCATATCGACCAGAACAGTTTTCCGTGAATCGGTTGTTAGTGGCCTGCATTTTTGGCGTCCGTTAAAAAGACTGCCATTGACCCCACAGCAAAGACGCCAACATCTTCAATGGTGCCGAGCTCGAGCGATGTGGACAACGGAATTTCACAGGGTCGTGTTCTCGGATAAGTCGCGCTTATGTTTCTAGAATGATAATCACCTCGTATTAGTATGGCGTCGACGTGGTGACAGATCCAATCCGGCAGCAATTGGGGAACGCCCCACCACGCAGCATCCTGGTCTGGGGCGCAATTGCGTACGGTTCCAGGTCATCTCTACTTCGTATTCAGGGCATTATGACGGCCCAACGATACATGGATGGTGTGCTGGGCCGGTGACACTCTCCTACCTTCAGGGGGTGCCCAATGCCCTTTATGAACAGGATAACGCCCGACCACACACTGCTTGCATCAGCCAACGTGCTCTGCAAGTTATATAGATGCTTCCTCGGTCACCGTTTTTCCCTGATCTATCACCAATTGAACACATTTGGGATGTGATTGGACGCATTTTGCAGACCCTACCACCACTACTACTTTCATAATAAAGGTTTCTTTAAAGTTCCTAGCTCTGCTATGCCTTAAACTCCCCTCTGATGTTTGACTCTATATTCGCTAGTGTCTAGTACAATTCATTAAAAAGGATGTTGAAATTACAAAATTTAAGTGCATTTGAATTTACAAAATTAAGTGCTTTTGGTAGTTAAGTTAGAAATGAAAATTTCAGGGAGAAGAATAAAATTTAATGAAATTTTAAGAAAAATGCTTGGAAAAATAGAGAAATACAGAGTGGATTTAAAAATGCCTCTAACATAGGGGTAGGTGTGAGAAAAGGTTAAGCTTCCTCTCTCTCACCTCCAATCAGGGGGTAGCATCTCTGGTCTTAGAAGTCCCGCACACAATATTTTGATCCTTCTTTCTTGATTTGACTAGGAATCAAAGAAAATTCTTATTGGTTGTCTGAGTAAAATCTTAGTGAGAATTCGGAAGAATCACACACATTTCTGGCCGTGGGAGTTACGGGAGGTACCCGCAGCCAACTCGGCACTATTTCAAGGAAGTAAGAGAGTCACTTGAACGTGATTCAAAATTACGAGATTCGTCGCCAATAACCCTCGTGTTGCTTCTATTGCGACGTAAATAAAAACTAAAATCGTCACTTGACCGTGGTTCAAAATGCGAGGTCCGTCGCCAATAGCCCTCGTGTTGCTTCTAGTGAGACGTTAATATAACCTAAAAAAAATTCGCTCTGTATTATGCATATCATTTTGAAATAAGGATCACTCATTGTTCGTTGCTATCTCTATCTGTTTGCCGAGTTTCCTCACTTTCTGGCGACTCTTTCTTAGTGTTGCATTTTCAATGTCGCGTAGTGTAAATAATTTTTTATCCATAAAGCATATGGTCACCGTTAATCTGGCGAAGCGTTACTTATCTATTATTGGGTATATCTTGCAGTATACTATAAATGTAGTTCGGCTATTGGATGCGCAATCTTTGTTTAAGCGAATCGCCCTGCAATTGTCACATCAACGATCCAACTTCCCTTCCGTGGCCACGGTAACCTAGCCCTCGAAGGCTCCTGCATCAAGACCGATCCCGAGGCATCTGAATGACCTGTTTTTCCCCTGGGGTTTACTGTATTTTGTAAACACTGGTGATGCTCCCCTGGGATACCCCAGCGGTCCTTCTCTATTTTCGACCCTCTATGTGGCCGCGGTAGCCTAGTGGTATGGCTTCGAATTCGTGACCGGCGGTTTTCGTTCAGTCGCGGGTTCGATCCTTGGCCACTAAAGTGAGTGAATGTAAAGTTTACTGGTGCAAGAGCCAGATATGTCTATGCTGCGCCAAACAAGATTAAACTATGATCTAGACGTGAAGTTGAAAAAAAGATAAGTGATTGACAAGAAGGAGGGTCGAAAACAGAGAAGGATCGCTAGGGTATCCCGGGAGTGCGTCACCCGTGTTTACCAAAGACAGTAAACCCCATGGGAAAGAAAAAGATCACTAAGGTGCTTCGGGGTCATTGGCCACTAAAGACCCACCGTGAACCGGGGCTGATGCACGTTAAATCTGTCGGAGCCCAAAGTCCTCCCGATGGCATGGTGTGGAAATTAGGTAGAGGGCGTTCCAGCTCTGGTGTCGTCCTCGTCACTTGATCGAGGTTCAAAATACGAAGTCCGTCGCCAATAGCCCTCGTGTTGCTTCTAGTGCGACGTTAATAAAACCAAACAAATCGACCCTCCTCGTCAACCAATTACACTTAAGTCCATAAATTAAGGATAATGCCATCTCCAGCAAATAAAGCTTCAGAAACATAAAACAGGACTTATTCATAAAGCCTATTCATTAAAAGATAAAGAACTAAAAAGATGGTGTATATATGATACCATTCATAAGAGCTACAATTTTTGCTCCTTTGAACAATTACAAAAACTTACAATAACATGGTTGTTATGATAGTTAAACCTGGTATATCTCCCAGACGATGAAATGCAGTCCGTACAACGCTTAGGTATGAGGAGTATCATATCGTGCTGATCTTGGGGGGGGGGGGGGCCATTACTCCATTCAGCAAGCATTCTCCGAAGTTCCTGTACACTGTAGGAGATGGTTGAAGGGCCGCAACTCGTCGGCTAAGCATGTCCTATACATGCTCTATTAGGTTCAAGTCGGGTGAGAATGCTGGTCATTCCATACAGTTGATATCTTCAAATCGAAGGCATTCGTTTACAATACTTGCACGAAAAGAATTGTCATTGTCATCGATAAACAAACATTTTGCGGCCATAGCACCCCTAAACTAACATGCATATCGTTCACAAATGTCCCAATAAATCTGGCCTGCCATGGTTCAGATTTGTTCTGATTGAGATCTATTCCGGAGCCTAGTATAATTCTGCTTCTAACAAGCAATCCTGCACCACCTAACAGTCGCGTTCAGTGATGTTGCTTTGGTGGTAGTGGGTGTCTGGTATTCTCCAAATGAAAATCAGACTTCAAGATAAACCTGGACTCGTCGGAAAACATTACATAAACCAACTGTTACGATGTTTACATTGCATGTTCTCTATTCCAGGCTAACCGCTGGTGACAGTAAGTTGCCGTGAACGGAATACATCCATCAGGCTTGCGAGCATATAGACCATTATGTCCCAAACGTCTGTACACGGTTTGCTTGAAACTGCCGTACACGTGGCAGAAGAGAGCTGGTGAGAAAGGTCTGATGCTGTGATCTGCTTCTTTTTGAAGTTATTGCCAAATACCGGTCGTCATTCGGCTTTGTAACTCAGGGACGGTCTGCACGTACAACGTCTACTAACATCTCCATCATTTTAAAGTTGTTGCCAAAGCCTAGAAATGACACTGTGAGTGATTCTAACTTCTTCAGATATTTCCATCCGAGTACGCCACATTCCAGGTGGCCGATAATTCTACCATGTAAGAAATCATCCACATGCGTCCTTTGTGTCATAACTATTCGGTTATGGCACTAAAGGGCATACAGAACGCTTGAGAACAATTTTACTTATTTGCTACTATTCCTTATATATACCGGGGGCCGCGGTAGCCTAGTGGTCAAGATCGTGGACTAGCGGCCGGCGGTTTTCGCTCAGTCGCGGGTTCGATCCTTGGCCGCCAAAGACCCGCCTTGTAGCCGGAGCTGATGCACGTTAAATCTGTTCGGGAGTCCTCCCGTTGGCGTGGATGTTAGGAGAGGGGGGTGCCAGCTCAGGTGTCGTCCTCGTCACTTGACCGTGGTTCAAAATTACGAGGTCCGTCGCCAATAGCCCTCGTGTTGCTTCTAGTGCGACGTTAATAAAAACTAAACTATCCTTATATATACCTCTCTTACACTCTCGTCATTTTGACATACAATCGGCGTCATCTGATGGCTTCCTGTAATTTGCATATTGTTCTTGATGATGTGTGCGATAATTCTACAGGTGAAATTTTTACTTTAGAATTCAATTTCTATATAATTCTGAATTATCCTTCATTTATGAACATGAGAGTATTTTAAACGCTTAGATCAGTTACACCTTGTTTGGAGCAACATGGGTGACTGCGGTAGCTTTGGGATCATGTTCGCGACCGGCGTTGTTTTCGCCGAGTCTGATGTCACAAAAGATTCGCCGTATTGTGGAGGTGATGCACGTTAAATCTGTCAAGGCTCGAAGTCCTCTCGTTGGCGTTGTGTGAAAGTTCGGAGAGAGAGGTGCTAGCTCAGGTGACATCCTTGTCACTTGAACAAGGTCAAAATTAAGAAGTTCGTCGCCAACAGACCTCGTAAATGCTTCTCAGTGTGACGTGAATAAAACAATCAATCAACATCACTTTCAGTTTGGAAAAGTAACTTGAATATTGCGCAGTTTTTCTTGCTACATTTCCACCAGGAGGAGATTTAATTCCACCTAAAATCTTGATGTGGAATACGGGTAGTGAAATACTTTCATAGATGTCGCTTTTGTCATTTATACATAGGCCAAAATTACGACCTGCTTCAACTATATGATTGATAACTCATGCAGAAATCACAAATTTACTGTCTATATATATGATGAACTCGTTTCTAAAAATCACTTTCTAATATCTTTCGACCAGTACATTCATTCAATTCATACTTTTTACTATTGATTTAGATATTGCGAAGCAATTAATAACGGAAAACTTACTTGAAAAATAAGTTTAACGAAATTATTGAATTAAGTTTAGTTTTGTTTTATTAACGTCGCACTAGACTCAACACGAGGGCTATTGGCCACGGACCTCTTAATTTTGAACCTCGGTCAAGTGACGAGGACGACACCTGAGCTGGCACCTTTTCCCTCTCCTAACTTCCCACCACGCCATCGGGAGGACTTTGGGGTCCCACAAATTTAACGTGCATCAGCTCCGGGCGGGTCTTCAGTGTACTAGTATCGAACCCGCGACTCGACGAAAACTGCCGTCTGCGGCCATAACCACTAGGCTACCACAGCCACATTTTTGAATTAAATTCACTTAATACTTTTTATCAGGAAACACCCAAATATAAAGTTTATTTGGCAAAAATAATATCTGCCTTTGGGAGCGAAATTATTTATGAGACAAGAGTCAATTTTCCTCGCGTAATTATGCAACTAATACATATGTAATGTTTCATATTGCAAAATATGAAGTGGAAAAGAAGGTATTAACGTGTTGGAACGTATAAAAACATAACTGAGTTTAGGAATAAAATCGCACAAATTGAAATAGGAATCACACATAAAGATTCTTATTTTTGTCAATGAAAATTATGCATTATTATATGAATAAAGTGTATTCGAATTTACATTTCCTATATATGTTAGATTTTTAAAAGTTTGAAGTTGTTTTAGTAAGAAAATTAAATTTAAATGATGAATGTAATTTTTAATGTGCGTTTAAGTCTCGTAAAGACGTGGAAACAAAAGGACATGTGTTACATTTTTTCCCCAGAATAACATTGAATATGGCCTCCGTCTTATTTATATGTAATTGAGTGGCCATTTGCTGCGTCTGAGTTTGAGATGTCGCTTTCTTACAGCAACGATAATTCGACTAGTCATCATTTTCAATTTAAACTTATTCACTCAATCAATAACCAACTCCGTTTTTTAGCTGCTTGAATTGTTTTTCGAGAGATTCGAGGCGATGCGTAAGAGTGTTTTTTTTAAAAAAATATATACTCATGATGCATACTTGTGCATTAGTTTCCTTTTCAAGAAGGAAATAATGCCGTGATGACGTCTTGCCATACACCTGGAGAATCGTTTCTAACGAAATGGAAGTTAATACTCGACAATTTGAATTTTTTTTTTTTTTTTTTTTTTGAAAAAAATCTCTTATCATGTGCTCTCTAATAAACTCGTTACTGCATTTATTTATTTATTGTATTATTATTACACGGACTTCCTTGGTAATATGTTTCGGCATGACATCTAACATTTTCATATAGTACAATTTATTTTAAAATTTCCCTTGAGATCCCAAATCATGCAGGGGTATAGGGAGAAAATTTTATTGGTTTCTTGAGAATTCCCCCAGAAGTCAAAAAACCATCTGTCGGGTGTTATACGAACACAAAGGGAATTCGTAGTTTAGATTAGAAAGGCGTCGTTGGTTTTTATTTTGCTCTCAAAAACTCACGATTCCATCGGTGTGTGTCGTCCTTAACCATGGAAAGTTGTTTGTGAAAATATTTTAAGTAAATTATTCGAGAGCCATTGGACACTCAAGCGTGTGAACAGACATCTATAGAAATGTTTGAATTTCTACTCTATGGTAGTTAATAATCGTCCTAATAAGCAAAAGTATAAGATTTACAAATAAAAAGATTTTAACTGTTGAAATAAGCATTGCTCTTTACTCAAGAAAATTAAACTTTCCAGAACAAATAAGAGATTAAGAGAAAGAGAGGGTATAATTCAACCAAAAGTATTTCTGATATTAGTAACAAACTATTTTAGTTAAAATGAAAGATAATTCGTTCGATTGTATGCGTATCAAGTACCACAAATTAAATCTTAAAAAAAATGGTCCGAGATATGATTCCTATTCTAGGACAATAACATATTTTTCCACGACTGATTTAAAAAGATGTTTTCACCCCATCTGGCTATACATCCAGAAAGCAGAGAGTACACGCCTTTTATTGCAAAGAATAATATTTACAAATTTCTTAAAATTCCATTCAGTCTAGAGAATTCTCTAGCAATTTTTCTGTGATATCTTTTTTACATGTTTCGAAATATTGTGAAAGAAAAAATAGTTTCCTTTTATTTAGAAGACATTTTAATTACTACGAATGATAAAAGGGGACCTCAACGTTTCAAAAGTTGATTGATTGGCTTACGAGGAATATGGATCAACAAATACTATTACCCATTTATTAAACGTATTTTCCCCATTTTAATAAAAATCAAAGTATTTCATCTTTTTCAAAAAAACGCTCTGAGAATTCTATTATTCGACATTGCTTTCTCCAAAAGTTTTCTGAAAGTGATAATGCATCGGGAATCGATATCGAGTTTATTCTAGGGATTGCTTCGATGGGAGGTGTAAATTACACAGATTAACTGATTGCGTTCTAGAACATTTATTCTATTACAAGTGGTGGCAGCGGTAGCCTAGTGGTCATGGTTTCGGATTCGTGGCCGACGGTTTTCGTTCAGTCGCGAGTTCGAGTCTTGGCTACTAAAGACCCGCCGTGTAGCAGAGGCTGATGTACGCTAAATCTGTTGGGGCCCAAAGTCCTCCCGTTGGTGTGGTGTGGATGTTAGGAGAGGGGGTGCCAGCTCAGGTGTCGTCCTCGTCACTTGACCGAGATTCAAAATTACGAGGTACGTCGCCAATAGCCCTCGTGCCGCTTCTAGTACGACGTTAATAAAGACTAAACTAAAACTTGGTACATTTTTTTTCTTTTGTAGTAAATACGCGTTCCACAGAAATTTTCTCTGGTATATACTCAAGATAGACCCACAATACAATATTACATTAAAAGAATTTTTGGAGGGTACAGTAGCTAATAAACAAGTTTTCAGAGCATTTCTTCAGAAGATGAAATATTTTGATATTTATTGAATTAAAAGAATCTGTGAAAGGGGATAGTTGCCTTTGTTGCTCTATATCCCACATAACATTAATTGACCAACCAACTACCTTATCAAAACTTTCAAAAACTATTATTACACTTTATTGTTTTTGTATTTTAGACTGCCTGTTTACATTTTATTTATTTATTTTGTTCTTTAGGTATCCTATTGACATTTTTTTAAATTAATCAATTGACATTTTTTTAAATTTACTGTTCAAATTTATTCCAAGTGTTGGCTTCTGCTATGCCTGGCGTTTTCTTTCTATTCAATTTAAAATATCTTATTTGTCATTTTTAGTGAATTGTATTGCCTCAGATAATTATACTTCCTCTTACAGTTCTAATTGCACATTTTTATTCTTCATTTTAGTGAATCGTATTTCCAGAGATACTCATATTTTTCTATTTCAGTTCTAAACTGCCTGTTGAATTTCTCTCTTCTCGACAATAATTTGACCAACTGAAATTTCACTTATTTATTTTTCCATTTCAGTTCATAATGAGTTTCGAAGCTTTTCCTTACCAATTATAGTCGCAATATATGGCGGTGGCTCCTGTCTTATTTTCTTTAATTTCTCATGTGATCTATGGTTATGTTGTATGCAGTTTAGATGTTCGGAAGTCTGTTATCATTTGCATTACAAGCGCTTTGGGAGATTTCAAGGTTTCATTCGCAATGGGAATAACTACTGATTATGTGAAAGCTGTCACATTCCACGTTGAGCCTCAGGATCGTTGGTTCTGCTTGTGTGATACGGGCTACCTCTGAATTCTTCATGATTTGTTTTCAATTATAGAAAAATATTTTATGTTATTTTGAGAATATAATTTAGAACCACAAAAAAATTAAATTTCTAAAAAAAAATTTAAGCAATAGTCACTTTTGATGCGTTGGAAGACCAATAACTCAAAAATATTTTTTGTTTTTAAATTTCAATTCTCTAAACGAAGCCTTCGGTTTATTTGTCGACGTAATGACATTATTACTGTCAATTACAGCTTCATTTTGAATATTTCCTTTTGTTTTACATTTTATTTTATATTAATTTTTAATTTCAGTTCACTAAATAAGAATAATTTTAATTTTTATGACATTTTTAGTCATTAAAACTTAACGGATTAAAACGAAATTCGCTAATGATAAATTTTGTATTTAAATTCGTTAAATAAAGCATTTGGTTTATTTGTCAATGTAATGAAATAATGTCGATATAATTTGAAATAGTTAAAGCCACATTTTCAATTTTTTATTTTGTTTTCATATTTTTTCATTCACATTTTATTTTCACCTTTTTTTAGTTCATTCAAACTTAACATGTTAAAATTTAAATCACTACTCATTAATTCTGAATTGGCTAAATAACTTTTTGGTTTATTTTTTTTTTTAATGTAATGACATTGCCACTTTCAAATAGTTACGGCTTTATTTTGAATATTTTTTGTTTCAACATTTTTTATTTATTATTTGTTCATTAGCTTTTTTTAAAGCGATTGACTTTTAATGCATTAAAAATCACAGAAAAATGTTAACATTACTTTAAATTGTTAAATTTTACATATCTTCAATTGTCGAATTTTATTCATTATAAAAAAATATTCTGTTTATAGTAAGAATGTTTTGAATATAACTACTGTGTGTTAATTATAATTTGTTTTTGTATTTTAGATTGCCTGTTTATTAATTTGCTTCATTGTTTCTTAATATTCCTACTTTGTGTAAACTAACCTTATTTTCATTTCAGCAATTGATTCTTTATTTTCTCTAATTTAATGAGTGTTAAATTTTTGTTTTTTGCGTTTCCTGCTGATTAATTTGTTCTATTTTTAATAGTCCTGTTTTGTAAAATCTAACCCTGGTTCAGTGGTTGATTCCTGAATTTAGTGCTCCATTTTTTGTATTTTAGACATCGTGTTGCTTATAAATTTGGTTGGTGAAAACTAACCATATTTTTTTCTGTTATAAGCTAGCAGCTGATTTGACTTTATTTGCCAATGTTCATTTATTTAAGCTGAGAGTAACTACTGGGGTATTTTTTTCGTCAATTTCAGTTTGAACTTCCTTACCTTTTATGATTCTTAGGATAACAGATTTACTAAAGAATGGAGTGTGTAGAAATCAGAATGGCTCCCATGCCTATTATCTTGCATTGCTTATTTAGTGCATAAATGCTTTGCAAATGCAAAAAAAAAAAAAAAAATTCCAACGAACGACATGTTGTTCATTGGAAAATGTGAACAGTGCTGATATAATTATTTTCTGTTTGATATTATTTAAAAACGTCATATATTTATTCTGTATTCTGTTTTATACTTAGCATGTGTGCTTTATACTTATAGTGTACTTTATTCGTGGGAAATTTGAATGAAATGGCAAATTTTCGTTTTAAAAAAGATCGTCATAACATAAAGAATATTGTTTTCCTTCAAAATGGCAAACTTTCCATTACAGTACTTGAAATGTATGTGTGATTCTAATTAATTAGCCACCCAAGGGCATATGTTTTAGTTAACCCAAAAATGTCGTACCTGACCCCTTTTCAAATTTTTTTTTTTTTTTTTTTTTTTTTTTTGCGTATATTTTTTTATGTCTGCTTTCATACATAACGAGTGAATGAATGTAAAGGTTATTGGCGCAAGAGCACCAGATGTGGATATGCTACACCCAACAAGATTTAACTGTGGTCTAGACATGAAGAAATTGAAAGAAAGAAAAAAGGTTGACAAGAAGGAGGGTCAAAAATAGAGAAGGATCGCTAGGGGTACCCCGGGATGCGTCACCCGTGTTTACCAAACACAGTAAACCCCATGGAAAGAAAAATATCACAAGGGTGCCTCGGGGTCATGATGTCCGTATTTACCTGAAGAAGATAAGTCCCTGAGGTCCCCTAATATAATCCCCAGGGTCAGGGTGCCGGCTATACCCCCAGACGCTGGGTACCCATTTAAGTCGCATCTTACGACATGCATGAGCTACAGTGGGACTATTCTGTCATTCCCGGTCTCCACACGGGTCTCATACGTAACGAACTAAATTTCCAAAAATACTTCATTATAAATTTCTCCTGAATTGCTTATTGGATTGAAATAAAAGATATGTTATATATGTCTGATACCTGTTTTCACAACTAATGAACTCAATTTTCAAAAATATGTCGTAATAAATTTCCCCACAATTTGTTTTATTGGATTGAAGTGAAACAAATATAAAAATTAAGTATTTTATTTACTTATCGATTTATGTATTACCTTAAATCATATGTAAACTGGAATCAAGATATGACCGAAAATAAATAATATTCAGAATTTTAAGACGGCTGGGAGGCAGCCATTTTTTAGCCACCTAAGAGGCTATTATTTTAGGTAGATCACTTTTCAATTTTTTATCGTTTGCTTCAATTTTAATTACATTTAGCTTAAAAATATTTAATTTAGTAATTTATCGTTTCCTTTAATTTTAATATCAGTAAAGTTTATTATTGATCATTCCTCGATATATCATCTCGTTTACTTTCTTATATTTGAGTAATTTAATAATAATTATAAGAAAAAGCGCACCTTAGGTAACTAATTCTGTTCTTTGCTAAACTTTGCATAGAGCTTTTTATTAGTTTTTATTTTTGTGGAAGAAATTATTTGATAACATTTGAATCATGAAAAAACCAGTTTGTTTATTAGTAAATCCTAAAGAAATTACGTCTAAATATATTTATATCAGCATATTTGAAAACATGTCTTGACTTAATATTTGGACCAAAAGAACTGTGGGGAGGTTATAGTACACTTTTGAACGTAAAAATTTTTTTTTCATGAATTATCGAATTCTTAGAAAAAAAAATTCAAAAAAAAAAACATGAATATTTACTGTTGACATGTGTAACATTAATATCTTCTCTTTATTATTTTTGCTAGCTACGGGTGAATTGCAAAAATACTACGATCCAAATGGAATTATAAGTTTTTTGAACGAGCACCAATTTTTAAACGTAATTTTATTTAAGTAAACTGAAAATTAGCCTTCAAGAAAAGAATGATTTATTAAATAAAATAGCAAATTGAAAGATTTAAATTTGCATCCGATGGGTGCAAGGCCTGCAGTTTGTTCATTAAATAAATTTTTTTTAAGCTTTCATTATTTAAAAAAAAAAATCATTTTTCAAAAAATATTTTAATTTATAAAATAATTATTGAATTTTAATGAAGCTATAACTAATTATTAAATATGTTGCATTTTATTTATGTATTTTATTTAGTTATTGCACAGGTGAATTTAAAAACTTTCGGTTACCAGACATAAAGTATATATATATAAATGAGTACATAATAATAATAATAAATTTCATTAAAATATTGATCTGAATTTTAAAAAAAAAAAAAAAAAAAAGTCAAAATAAAAATGTATCTCTTTGAAATCAATATAACAGAATTTTTAAAAATAGAATTGTATGAATTTTATGTTCAACAATTTTTCATTCAGTTTCATGATAGAAAGCTTCTGATTTTCTTGTATACATAATATATATTTATGATGTATTTTTAATAAAATATTATTACTCATTGAAAATATTTTATGCTTGGCAACTGGACGAAATTAACTTTTTTAAAAAAATTAAACATGTGCAAATAAATTAAATGTATCATTTAGTATTATTGAATTTAGATTCCTGTTAGGCCATATGTAATGTTTAATAACTACTTACGGCTTTATAACTACTTTAAGAGGAGTGCCGCTAATTTCAACATGATGCATGCTACCGGTTATTTATGAAGTAATGAATACTGTTCACATGCTCAAGCTTTTTTCCCTGTTAGCTGTGCGATTCCGCGCCCTTCTTCAGTTATACGAGTACTATCTTAGTTCAACACGAGGGGATATTTTTAAAACGTTTTTCTGAATTTCACTTGGTGTGTGTGTGTGTCATCAAATTTTCGATCGTTAATTTAACCAACTTCCCATAAAGCTAGAGCTTTGAAATTTTGGGAATCGTTCGTACTCGCCTAACAATGCAATATTTAAACATTTGCGACCAGTTTTAACGCATATTTTAATAAGTCAAAATATCCCTTCTACTCGGCGCTTTAAGAAAAAAATTTCTTTCCCCTCGGGGAACATCGGGAATTCCCCCATACTCTGCATGAGGTATCGTAAAACTTTTCTTCTCATAAAGGGGAGATACTATCTCCGAGATAGTAAGGGTTGCTGACTTTTAGTTCGTAATCATTCGCAAGAAAGAAAGTTTCCAATACGTGGCACCATGTCATATCAAAATAATTTTTTCTGAATTCTGGTTCCCAGTTTTAATAGAATGACTTACAAACTTTCAAATGCCTGTTTTGATTTTATATTATGAATTTTTTAATACGTTCACAAATGTGTCTTTTTAAGTAAATTTTAAAGTTAAAAATTATGTTTTCTAGAATTTGATGTACAGCATTTCAAAAGTACTAAGAAAGTAGAATTTAAATGATTGGCATGTCGACTCTAAATCATGAATTAGTAAAAATTATTAGATGATAACTTTTATTAGCTCCATTCGTAATTTTTTAGTAAAGTTCGTTTGTGTGTTGGCCACGTTTTTGGGTGTAGAAGAGTATGACGTGTAATACATGTAGATTTATCTACACTTAGCCAATCATACTCAAATTAGCTTCACCTCACCTCCCCGCTGTTAGATCTGGTAATCCAAAAATATTTGGAAACTAAGAAGGAAAGGCTTATATGTGCTGTAAAATTTTTCAGTAAGAAATATTCAATAAATGATTGATAAAATTGAAATTATAATTAAATTTTCTTATGTGTTTATCACGTGTTTGTTTTGAATTTAATGTATAATAATTAATATACTTTGTCATTATATAAAAACATTGGTTTTAAAAACGTTGGTTTTTATCTCGAATTATTTATGTTCTACCTTGCGCAACCTAAATGAGCCCCACTCCGACAGGAAATCTCGGGTTTAAAACTCTTACGTTGGGGCAGGGCTCTCTCTCTTTGCACTACCAGACAAGTGTGTTCGAAAAATTTCCTTTTTTTTTTTTTTTTTTTTTTTTAAAAAAAAAAAAAAACGAAAAATTAATTTTTTTAAAAAAATTTTTAAAAAAATTTTTTTTTATTTGTTTTTTTTTTTTTTTTTTTTTTCCCTCTTTTTTTTGTAAATAAAAATTATTTCATCTTCAAATTATCCACTTCCTAGTAATCTAACAAACTCCACAACATATACCTATAGAAAGAATTTAGATGTTCAGACCTTAACCTAAAAATTGATACAAAAGTATGAAAATAATTTATTTAAATTTAAAAGTATTCGGTTTCATTGATTTGATAATTGCAGTCTTGGGCACACTTTCGCATTGCCGAAATGCCTGCACAATTAGATAAATTAAAATAGATGCGAACCGCTTTGAGAACAACAGTTTCTAATGTTAAAAGAGGGTTAAGGAAAATTTAGTAAAAGAAGTCAGTGAGATGAATTATAATTACATGAATTAATGTTAGAAAGAAAAAGTAACTTATAAAAGAATGGGATGAGGCTGTTCATTTATTAATTCAAGGTTAGTTTTTTAAAAGCGGATGTAATTGTTTCAGAGAAATATCAAGAAAATTAAATTCTTGGGCGGTAAAACGAATTAATCGATCGTTAGAAAAATAAGATGGAACTTGTATTCAAAATACTGAGCAACGCAGAGTTAACCTGCAAAACGCAGTAAAACTTTCAAAAACGGTGTTCGGAAAAAATATTCAGGTGACCCTAAAAAATTCACGTTTTGGAACAGTACGATAGCACTTAACAAACAAAAACGAAAGAGACAAAACGAAAGTCTTAGGTTAAAAAAAAAAAAAACCTGTGTACCTAGAGACATTACTCGTAGGTATAACAAGCAATGCAGTAGCTTTAATAAGGATTGAACGAAAAGAATTATGATGCGTGTATAAAAACTTCAAAAAAAAAATACTTGTGTAAGGTATAAAAGAAATTACAATTAACCAGTTCGTGAATGAGTCACCCTTGTGGTGATCGGGAATGACAGAATGAGTGACTGTGAGGTTTTATGGCGCAAGAGCCATGGTAGGCTATGCTGCGCCTCGGGAATGACAGAATTGTTCCACTGTAGCTCATGCATGTCGTAAGAGGCGACTAAATTGGGTGCCAAGTGTCTGAGGGAATAGCCGAGCAACCTGTCCCTAGGGATTATATCAGGGGTTCTCCACGTTGGGAGACTTCATGAGCTTGACATCGTCAGGCAAGTTAGGGTATCATGATCCCGTGGCACCCAAGTGATATTTTTCTTACTCATGGGAGTTATTGAATTTGTTAAGCACGGGTGACGCATTCCCGGGATATCCTAGTGATCTTTCTCATTTTCGATCCTCCTTCTTGTCAACCAATTTTTATCTTTTTCAATTTTTTCGCACTTTACTCGTTTTACGACCCGTGTGGTGACCGGGAATGACAGAATAGTCTCACTGTAGCTCGTGCATGTCGTAAGAGGCGACTAAAAGGGATACCCAGCGTTTGAGGGTATAGCCAGGCACCTGCCCCTGGAGATTATATCAGGGGACTTCAGGGACTTATCTTCTTCAGGTAAATACGGACATCATGACCCCGAGGCACCCTTGTGATATTTTTCTTTCCCATGGGGTTTACTGTGTTTGGTAAACACGGGTGACGCATCCCGGGGTACCCTAGCGATCCTTCTCTATTTTCGACCCTCCTTCTTGTCAACCTTTTTTTTTCTTTCAATTTCTTCATGTCTAGACCACAGTTAAATCTTGTTGGGCGTAGCATATCCACATCTGGTGCTCTTGCGCCAATAATCTTTACATTCCCTCATTCACTTTACTCGCTTTACACTCATTCACTTTACTCGCTTTAC
>BMAW01063478.1:337676-392201 GCA_019974015.1 Nephila pilipes | reverse complement strand
CTCGCTTTACACTCATTCACTTTACTCGCTTTACACTCATTCACTTTGTTTAGCGCACCATGGTCACATCTGGCTTTTGCGCCATTTCAAATACTATCACTGACTCATTCAAAAGTGTAGACCGCAGTTACACCTTGTCTGGCGCAGCATGGACACATCTGGCTCTTGTGTGCCATTAAGCTCTACTATCCCTCACTCACTCAATCAAATTCATGAATAAGTTGTTGTATCAAGTGTAAGAAGTTTAAATATGATGAAATCCAAATTGCAGTTCAGAAATAAGAGAAGCGCAAGGTATAATTAAAACTTCGTTTGGTGTCAGTTATTAATACCCGTATTGTTAAAATCTATTCCAGAATAGTTCGTTCTTTGTTTAAATAGAAGGAAAAATTGAACAAGTTATTAAGTGTAAGAGGTATGAAACATTTCATTAATAATAAAGTAGAATATCCCGAAGAATCTAGTTTGTCAGCGCAAAAGAAAAAAACACCTTGCCTCCACCTTTTGAACATGCAAAATTTGATTATAAAAGTTTTTCAAGAAATGTACCCACAACTCTTGATTTAATTATTGTTGATGCATATTTTGCATTAAGTTTCATAATTATATTTTCTTATGATGAAAATAGGGTTACTAACTTTACTTTTAAGAAGAAAAAGAAGAAAAAAGGGGTACGCATAAAAGCATTCACCATTTTATAAAAAAATATTTAGTTTTTATCAGGAAAAAATAAAATGTATTAAATATCTCACCAATACTATACACCATATTTCTTTATCTTTATTTTAAACAAAATCATGCCTCAGGTACTTACCTTCTATATGTAGGTATGGGTTTCATGAATTCGATGGACCTGAGTGATATTTTTCTCTCCCCTTGGAGTTTACTGTATTTGATAAACACGGGAGACCCAATGATACCCTTACGATCTTCATCTTCTCTCCAACCCTACTGCTTATCACATCTTTTTTCTGCTTTTCTTCTGAGACGCTTATATTCGGATGAGTACGGGTGACCACGTTCCGGAGATACCAGAATGAAAAATAGTCAAAGCAAGAAAAGACAAACTATATGTTTTGTACCAATTTTAGTTACAAGTTTCATATACAGTTCTTTTTATTTCTGTTTGGGGTTGTATTCATAGTTATTTTCAGTTTAGTTCTGTTTTGTTCTTTGTTTTATGCATTTAAATCGATTATTTTTATTGGGGATTTAAAAATAAAAATTTATTTTCTTTCCTTTGACATCAGATCGTATTTTTTACCTGACGGACAAATATGCTGTGTGTAGCGACCCGTGGAGTGAAAAAGCGGAGTCTGGGGACCCTGCTACGTTCCCTTTGGCTCATGCTTCTCCGTAGACGGGTGGCAGGAGTGAGTCTTGTCAATCGCTTCTGAGGCGATCTTCCCGAACCCCAACGACGTTGCTATAGGGTTAGTATTGCAGTTTGGAGTGCCTCGGGTAAACCGACGGATCCCCACCCCAAAGCTGTAATACTACATTTCAGTACCCCCTATGGGGTAAGTGCCGTGCCTGGCTATTGCCAGATGACTGGCGAGCTGCCTCCCTTTGTTGGGATGGAGTTTTTATCAACGTCACACTAGAGCTATAGGCGACGGACCTTATAATTTTGAACCTTGGTCAAGTGACGAGGACGACACAGGAGCTGGTAACTCCCTCTTCTAACTTCCACACCACGCCAAGAGAGGCCTTTGGGCCCCGATAGATTTAACGTGAATCAGCTCCGGCTACACGGCGGATCTTTGACGGCCAAGGATCGAACCCGCGACTGAATGAAAACCGCCGGCCACGAATCTGAAACCATGACTATTAGGCTACCGTGGCCACTTTGTTCAAATAAATAAGAACTATATTAGTTCACAAATATGAAACAAATACAAGGTGATAAAATAAGTTGAAACTTCAAATGTGGTGTAAAAGGCCAATGGTTTTTAAAAAAGGAGTTTCCCCCATCAAGTCAGACATATTTAAAACTGATGAAAGAAAGAAAACGAGACAGTGATGATGAAAGACAGTACAATCAATTAAAATGTGATAAACTGTCCCGCTAGAATACATAGAACACATAAGGGACTTGGCAGGAAGGACACTCGGGAGCGCCCTCCCCAAACAAAAGATTTTTGAGTGAATCGAGTATGTCCATTGCGAAGACGAATCAATCTGACATCCGCTCTTCGCATTGGAAGAACAGGCCATTCTCCAAAGATAGGCTTCACCCAGTGTAGTTTATTATTGGACTGAAGACTCCATTATTCCTTCCATGTCTGATGAATAAGCTTTAAAATATGACATCTTATGTATTCTAGCGGGACAGCAAGCCGCAGAGGATTCGTTGCAGATCATGCTGCCCAGACCGCTTGTTCATTGCCTAAAGTACCTACATGACAAGGTATCCAGCAGAATTTTATAACATAATCCTTGCTATACGGATTGCAAATAATGTCAGCAATGTCAACCATAATAGGATGATTGCGATCGTCCAGATGTACCAATGTTTCCAGGACGCTTATACTGTAAGTATAAACTACGATCTTTCGAGAACTGGGTTTCTCGACTAATCGGAGGGCACAGATAAATGGCGACAGCATCGGTTGTATATATACTGCAGGAAGCGTCGAGCCGGTAACTGTGCCTGATGACATTTGAAACGACACCACAGCCGACGTATCCAGTTCTTTTCGATCCATCCGTGTAAATTGGAATGAAATCTGCGTACTGACTACGAAGGTGAGCAAATAAGCTTTGGAAAACATTTGGAGAATTGGTACATTTGCTGTATGATCCAAATGGGTTATGATGAATAAACTTCGGCAAATTCCAAGGAGAAAATTTCTAAAACTTCCGCTGCTGGACACTTAAGCTATGTAGGCTGAGTTCCCCGATGATATCTCGTTATTTCGGAGAATGGACGAATGCAAGAAGGTCGAGCATCGTACAGTCTCCGTAAAGAAGTATTCAAGTGCATCGTCTGTAAAGGATGAAACTGAGTGGATGACATGTGAAAAAAATAATTGAGTGACAATTTCTTACGCCGCAAAGCCAAAGGCAATTGGTTGCACTGCACATAGAGACTCTGTACTGGTGAAGTACGGAGCCCACCGTAGCAGGTTCTCAGAACATTGTGGTGGATAAGGTCAATTTTCCGCAAGGTAGTTTTGCAAGCAGAACCGTAAGCGATACATCCGTAGTCGATCCGAGACAGAATCACCGACTAGTACACTCGAAGTATAGAAGTTCGATCCGTTCCTTATGCGGTGTTGGATAACACCTTCAAGATACTAAGGTTTTCTCACATTTCTTTTGCAGATGTAAAATGTGCAGTAAGAAAGTGAGTTTGCGGTCGAAAATTACTCCGAGGAAGCGGGTGTCAGGGACGACGGGAATAGATGTATCACGGATACGAAAGTCAGGATCAGAATGGAGATCCCGTTTCCTGCAAAAATGCATACAACTACTCTTGCTAGCAAAGATACAATGCCCATTCACATCACACTATGCAACCAGGTTATTGACTGTGGTGTGAAGTCGTCTCTCAATGAGAAGCATTGACGATCCTTCGCAAGCAGTCTGCAAGTCGTCGACGGACAAGGAACCATGAAAAGATGGTTGAAGTTGGGAAAGAATGGGAGAAATATGACAAATGAAACGAATGGAGCTCAAAATGCTCCCCCAGAGGAACTACTTCAAATTGAATAAAAAAGGTAGATAAAATATGTCCAACACGAACTCGAAAAGATCTAAAGGACAAAACCTTTTGTATAACAAGAGGCAAATTGCCTCTCAGACTACAACTGTATAAAATACTAAGTATTTCATAGCTCCTCGTTCAGTCATATACCTTTTCGATATCAAAGAAAATTAAAACCAAATGATTCCTCAGTACGAAAGCAGTACAAATCTGACTTTCGTGCACAGGGATGTTATTTAAAATTTATCTTCTTTTACAGAAGCCACTCTGAAAGAGAGAAAGGCATTGATTCTTTTCCAATTGATGTACGAGAAGGGCCTTGACTATACGTTCTAGGGTCTTACAAAGAAAGTTCGTAAGAGCGATAGGTCTATAGTGGAGAGGGTTCTTTGGATCCTTACCAGACTTCAGGATGGGTATAACTATTGCTTATTGCCACTGACTAGGAAACACATGCTTCCTTCATATTCGGTTGAATAGGTAGAGGAGACTAACAAGTGCATAATCACTTAAGTGGCGAAGCATATCAAAAGTTGTACCATCAGAGCCTGGACTGGTATTGTATGCCAAAGACAAGACCTTTCTCAATTCCCACACATCAAAGTCACAGCTATAAGGGAGCGGTTGCCGACACCTGAGGTTGATAGGTGTCTGCTCTGTACAATTCTTAGTTGCTAAAAATGAAGCGCTATGTGAATCGAAGCTTGACACACTAGCAAATGAGTGGCCAATGACATTGGCCACTTCGACAGGTGAAGAATGCACATCATTTGCAGTTTCCAGTATCGGGATAGAAAATTTCCGATATAGGGAGTTTGCAGCTTTTACCTTTCTCCACAACTGTTGACTTTTCATAAACAATGCGATGGAAGAGACATACTTGATCTAAGATTTTCTCTTTGACTATAACGCCTCACTCTACGAGTAAATGCCCTTGCCGTTTTAAATGCTATGAGATTCTCAGTTGTGGGATATCGACGGAAAATACTCACAATTTCCTTTGTCCTTGTAGGATGTCTCTCTATCAATCCTTATTCCTCCATGGTTTACTCACCTCTTGCTTAGAATTAGAACCCTTGAGAATCGCTGCATCAGCAGCGTCTACGTCAGAAGAAGTGACATATCGTACAGTCATTTATATCCCGATCTTGAACCATTGTGCCGGTAATGACAGCTAACCGTAAGAATAAATCCCAACCTGCCTTGTTAAAGGGGTAGTTGTAACCACATTCAATTACCATGAACCTGGGAGGTTAGGAGAGGGAAATGATCACTATTATGTAAATCGTTAAGAATCTTTAAATTCAACTACGGTAGCAGTGTTGGTGAGCAAATAGCTTGATCAAGGAAATGAAATGTCCTAGTGGGAGTATAGCAAAACGTTGTCTCGTCGGCGTTCATCAGACAGAGACTGTGAACTGAGATCATTTGCTCGATCTGCCGACCAAGAGAATTAATACCATCATACCCCCACTGAGGGCTGTGTCCATTAAAGTCACCTAGCAGAGGGAATGGAGCTAGAAATTGGTCGACTAATTGGTTCAAATCCATCTGTGACACAACATCGTTATGCGGCAGATAAATGCAGCAGAGAGTGAGTAATGTGCGGGTAGGAATTCGCACAGTCACAGCCTCCAACGTTGTGGTCAGTGTAACGACATTGTGAGGACAGTTCTGGGATACCAGGATGTATACACTTCCAGGAGAAGATGTTGCGTACACAGTGATATCCAAGCACTCGGGTTGTCATATTACTCTTCAGAAAAGTCTTCTGCAGAGCAGAGCAGGGCAGGCAGGTTGGCGAGAGGATATTATGGATTTGAGATCCTCTAGCCGTGTTCGTAAACCTCGGTAGTTCCAGAAAACAAAGGAAATCAATAACCAATCGCACTGGAAGTCGGTTCACCCGACTCCACGTCCACAAACATAGTATAATCCTCAGCAGATGCATGCAAATCCATAGCTGGGATCTCAGTTTTCTTCGGTTTGGGTGGTTTTTTTTGCCCATCACCTTTGCCCTCTCTGAGCTCTGCGTGTTTATTTTTTCTCGGAGATTTAACGAACCCTTTTCCATTGGTTTTATCAGTTTTTGATGAATGCAGTGAAGCGGAATAGGGTTGATATAGGTCAGTGTCAATTTGTGTGGTCCATTATTTAAAAGTTTTTATTTATTTATTTTTGAAGCATATAAAATCCCAGGGGTAGGAATACGTTGTGAGACAATACGCCTAGCCTCTAGGTAGGAGTCATCATTCTTAATCTTTACTACTGTGACCTCTTTTTCAAAATTCCATGTTGGATATGATAGAGAATAGGAGGGATGGTCTCCTTTACAGTTGACACATGGCTCCTACAATACGCAATCTGCACTGTCGTATCCAGCCTCTGCACAACGAGAGAAGGTGGCCTGATATCAACAGTTTGTTTTCCAGTGTCCCTAACACTGACACTGAAAGCGACGCAGTGGATTTGGTATGTATCGTCTAACGGGACATTGAAAGTACGCAGCCTTCACAGAAAGTTCAGGCATCGAAAACGTCAGGATGAGATGTTTGGTAAGAAGCACTTTTCCATCTCAACGTCCAAAAAAAGGGAAGCAGCTCGCCGGTCATCTGGAAATTGCCAGGTACGGCACTTACCCCAGAGGGAGCACTGAAATATAATATTACAGCTTCGAGGTAGAGTCCAGTCGGTTCACTCGAGGCATCCCAAACTGCAAAACTAAACCTATAGCAACGTCTTTGGGGTTCGAGAAGAACCCCTCAGAAGCAATCACCAGCGATTGACAGGAGAAGACTCGCTCTTGCCACCCATCTACGGAGAAGCATGGGCCAAACGGAACGCAACAGAGTCCCCAGACTGCACTTACTCCCGGAACGGGTCGCCACACACGACAAACATGTCGGTCAGGTTTAAAAAACTTGATCTGATGTTGATGGTACTAAAGGAAATTTTTATTTTTAAATCACTAACTAAATAAAAATAGATGTATATACAGAAAATAAAGAACAAAAGAGGACCGAACAAAAAATAAAAGCAAAATCAACCATAAACAGAAATAAAAAGAGCTATATTAAAAATCTGCATATAAAATCGGATCAAAACAAAGGTTTTTTGTCTTTTCTATCTTTTCAAATTTTCCTCTCGGGGACGTGCGCCCCCCCCCCTACTTACCCGGAGATTAGCCCCTGAGATGAAGAATGGAGAACAGAGGTCAATTTGACAAGTAGGAGAGTTGAAAATAGAGAAGGATCGCTAAGGTATCCCGGGGACGTGTCACCCATGCTTACCAAAGACAATAAACCCCATACGAAAGAAAAAGATCACTCAGGTTCGTGAAGAACGTCATCACCCAAAGTAGGAAGCCCCTAAGGGTGAGTTTTAATTGATACTGATTCTCAACGAAGTTACATTTCTAAATATGCTGCTGCGTTAATGAGTTATGAGGCAATTGGTGAAGAAAAGATCAGTCATGATCTATTTAGGGGATCAGATATATTTTTTTTAGAATCATAAAGATATTTGTTTTATGTTACTAATATGAACAATAGTTACCATTGCAATTTTAAAGTATTTGATCAAGAAACAATTTGTTCCGAGATACCGTAATTAGACATTAAACCCTTTTGTCAAGAACTTAAGGTTAAGAAAAAAAATTTCTAAGTGATACAAGTCGCCTGCTGGAAAATTTAATTTATGAAACTTCTCCAAATGAAATTCATGTCTAAATTAGAGCAGATATCGCAGGGAAATTGTTCACAGGTAGATTTGAAAACCTTCCATTGGGACTCACATGCATTGATATTTTATTTGGTTGGACAGTTATCCATAAAACCGATAAACGTGATTCTGAAGATCGTAATAATTTAATATTATCTATGCATGGGAACAACTCTTGTATTTCTGATTTATGGTCACTTGATACGTTGGATATACCCCTCATAGACTCAAACTAAGTGAGAGCAAAAAATCGTCAATTTAGCAAAATGTCGTCTAGTAAATGTGTGAAAACCTTAAGTCAGCAAATAAGTTGGAAGATTACGAAGCTATGTTTAAAGATTGGTTGGGTGAAAAAATCATCGAAGAAGCCTTTTCATTAGTTAAGGAATTTCAAAGCGAACATTTTCTTTTCCACAGAGCAGTGATTTAAGAAAATTCTACTACACCAATCAGACCAGTATTTGATTGGTCAGTTCAAGAACACGGTTCGACATCAATAATTAATGATTGTTTGGACAAGGGTCCAAATATTATTAAACTTCTACCATCCATAATAAATAGATTTAGAAAAAGAAAAATTGGTGTCACCTCAGATATTAAGAAGGTGTTCTCACAGTTAGGATTGAATCCAAAGGACAGAGTTTTCATTCAATTTATATTGTGGGAGCATGGAAATAATTAAAAATCTATCAGCATTGCAGAGTAGTTTTTGGACTATCCTGCAGTCCTTATATTCTCGGAACAACAATAGCACATCATTTAAATCAAGTACCCGAATATTTTCAACAAACTGCATCTAATTGAATCTCAGCTTGTACTCAATACAGCTAAATTTGAACTACGAGAGTGGTAGCATTCCAATAGTAATGAATTAAATGATGAAAAAGATAAAGAGTTTTCTGTATTATGTTTAAAATGGAACATAAATAAAGATTGTTTGTCTGTAGATCTTAAAGAGCTAAAAGAATTGAAACCTGTGATAAAGAGAAAAATACTATCTATTGTACATACATTTTTTGATCCGTTAAGGTTTACGTATCCGGTAACCCTGCTCCTTAAAGTATTACTCCAAGAATGTTCGAAGTTTAAGGTATCCTGGGATGCGGAGTTGACTCACGATATTGTTTATCGATTTAATAAATGTCTTAAATACCTAGATGAATAAAGAAAAGTCGCAATACCCAGATGTTTGCTACCTGATTTAGAATCCTCAAGTGTTTAGTTTAGTTTTCATTAACGTCGCATTAGAAGCAACACGAGGGCTATTGGCGACGGACCTTGTAATTTTGAACCACGGTCAAGTGACGAGGACGACACATGAGCTGGCACCCCCTCTCCTAACATCCACACCACGCCAACGGGAGGACTTTGGGCCCCGAACAGATTTAACGTGCATCAGCCCCGGCTACATGGCGGGTCTTTGGTGGCCAAGGATCGAACCCGCGACTGAACGAAAACCGCCGGCCGCTAGTCCACGACCTTGACCACTAGGCTAACGCGGCCCAATCCTCAAGTGTTATTACACTTCATGTATTTTGAAATACCAGCAAAATTCTTATGTCACTTGCATTTACTTAAGTGAAAATTTTAGTGAAACGATTTGTAAGTTAGTACAAGTTCGAAGTATAATAGCACCTATAAAACCAATGACAGTTCCTCGTTTGGAACTCATGACCTGTATTGCATGTGTTAGATTAGCCCATTCAACTCAGAAAGAGTTAGGAATAGGAAACTTAACAACATACTATTGGTCTGATTTCGGCAAAGCATTATTTTGGATATAAAAAAAATAACTGGCACATTTTTCTCGGAAACCGCGATCTTCAAATTCAATCACGATGTGACACCGAAAATTGGAACTTTCTTCCAGGTATTATGAATCCAATGGACTTACCATCTCGCGGGGGTAGTGCCAAGGAATTTGTTAAATACAAGTGGTGCGAAGACCTATCCCCAGGGGCATAAAAATTCCATTGAAAAATGCCCGAAATCCAAAATATTTCCAGATATAGAGGTTATAGCGAAGGGAAAGAGGAAAACCGTTGTCAGTGCAACAAGCGCCGAATATCCTTTAGAGAATCCTTTCAATCGTTTTTCCTCCTTTGACAAGATTTTCTCAGTAATAGCTTGGATTTACCGATTTTGTGACTATTGTAAAATGAGTAAGGAAAGTCGTGTAGTAGAACAATTGGGTGTAGCAGTAGGAAATCGCACTGAACTTACTATTATGAAGATAATTCCGAAAGAAACGTTCTCTGGTCCGCAAGATAAACTTTTTCAAACTTTTGTAGATAATTCAAGAATCATTAGAATACAAACCAGAATTTTGTGGAGAAAATATATGGAAAATTTTCATTTCCCGATTGTACATCCATCCAAACATACAATAACAGAAAAGTTGATTAAAATCCAACATGAAACATTGAATCATGCAGGTGGGCAATTTTTAATGACAACTTTCAAGAAAAATACTGGATTTTAAAGGCTAAAAAGACTATACGACAAATTATAAGGAGATCTGTAAAATGCATAAGATATGAGAGAAAACTAAATAATTTACCAATAGCTTCTCTTCCCGAAGATCGAACAAGATAAGCTACTATATTAGAGATTGTCGGTATCGATCTATCCGGACCATTTTTAGTGAAAAATAATAAAAATATGTGGGTTATCACCTGTACTTCTGCAATATTTAGAGCGGTACACATAGAATTTACACATAATTTGTCTTCTCTAAACATTGCCACGATTTATTATTCGTCGAGGTAGACCACATTTATTCCGACAACGGAGCTTTACTAGAAGGACTTTAATATTTTTAATAGTAGAAAAAAATTGTTTTCTTAAAACTCCCTTTTTTAGAAGAATTTATGATTCCTAGCTGTAAGATTTCCCTCTTCATGTAATGTTTCGCCTTTATAGTTAGTTCAATATATTTTAAAACAATATTGAATTTATCTAAGACATAAATAAAAAAAAATTAATGTTTCCATAACTTTTTCTTCAACATCTTATTAATTAAGAAATATATAAATAATGATCTGTCTACGGTTTGAATGGAACTCTAGGTTTAATATTTGCATCGATATTTAGGATATGTGACTTTTGATTTTTGTTTTCAAAAAAATTACTTTCTCAACTAAATTAAGGAGCTTTTAATTTTTAATTTATAATATATTCCCTTATATTATTGAGGAGGTATTAATAGGAGGTTAATTTATAATATATTCCCTATATATTATTGAGGAGGTATTCCTTACTTTTAAGAGAAAGGTATCCTGTAAATTAAATTAATTCTCTTTTAATTTTAGTTTGTTGTTTTATTCATCGAAATATAAATTGCGTAGGGGGGAAAAGTATGCTTTTTTTATGGAAAAGAATTTTGACAGAATAACTTTCCACCGTATGATATTTCCAGAAAAAAAAAAAAGATTCGTGTAATTTATTCTATAGAGATACAAAAGAGAAATAAGTATTTTCTAATAATTTCTTATTGGATACACTATAAAAAGGAAGAAACTACATAAAGCTTTTTAAACACTGAGGTAGTTTCTAGTGGAAATAGATTATTGAAAAAATAAATCTTAACAAATGAAATGTAATTTATTATTTTTTTCTGGAAGCTAAGAAAAGAATGTTAAAATTTTGATACGGTAGTATGAGATAAAGTTAGAACCCAATAACATTTTTTCAATCGTGAGGTGAATACTTATCTGCGTAATAAACTATTGATCGATCACATTTCTATTGCCGGCTTTGCTAAATAGTTGTTAAGATGAAATACTTCACAGTCGTTCCTTGCAAAAATCGTATCTTCAAGGGCGCCCGGCCAGTTCAGTTTCGGTCTTTCAGAATTTCTGGATTTATTATAAATGGTAGTTATTTTCAACATCTTAACTTGAAGGATTTCATTAACTAGAGCAGAAAACTAATTTTCCAATGCTGTTCACCAACGAGATTCTTTTGGAAAATATTATTTTCCTCAATTAAAATTACATTTTTTAAAGCTATAAACAGTAATAAAAAATGGAAAATAATAGTGTGTTAAAACACTGTACCTTAGTTATATTTACTTCCCATTACATCTTTACCTATAAATTATAATAATTAAAAAAAAAAAAAAAACACCCATGAAAGATTCGATGTTATACACTTAATCAGTTGAGAATAAATACAATCAAACAAAATTTAGTAAAACATTTGATTCTTCTGGAGACTACGCGGCTAATCTTCAGTAATTTAACGATAATCAAGGGAGAAAAATCTAATTTCATTGTTATGGTAATATTAAAAAAGTAAAAAGAATCATAGATATTAAATAATAAGATATAGGAAATTAAATGATTTGCAATCCTGGTTCTTAAGAAAATTATCTATTCTTGTATTTACGGTAATAATAATCACGCATATTTCTAAAAACTTTATTTTTATCAGATTCAAATTACTTTAGCTAATTTCCATTTCCTTTAAATACATAACTTCGATTTACTTCTTGAAATTGGTAAGCGTTTTCTTAAAAATAATTTTATTTTAATCTGTTCATTTCGATCGAGGCTCATTTAAAATATCAAAAAGGAAAACCTTCTTATTCACAGAAGAAGATAGCTGGAGTTCAACATATGCCGACAACTCTTTGAAGAAAACAAGATGGCAGGACAAACGGTGAAACCTAGAAAAAGCAATGTAATTCTACGCAGAGAATTTTCGTCTTGGATTGTCTCTCATTTGGTTAATACAAACTAGTTCCTTTCTAGGACAACGCCTTAGCGCTCAACTTTTTTCTAGAAATCAGGATTTGGAGGAAGAAAATCTCCATTCCCGTATAGTTAAGACTCCCCAATTGATCTACGTGATTCAATCCCGTTTCAGTTTGGTTCATAACAAAAGTAATTATTCTAAAATTTAAGGACAGTTTATTAGTTATTAGTGCGTTTGACTGATGTATTACTTTACTATTATCAGGGAAGTCCCGCTGATCTAAATTAATTGTACCTGTGTCTTAGTTTAATTGAGTTTTGGGTTAAGATCTGCATAATCATAAACTTTTAATTTAGTTAAACGCTGATCTAAGTTTAAAATGGGAAAAATGTTCAAATTGGAACTTACCTCCATTTCAATGGTGCTATCTACATCAGTATTGGTACTCAAATTACCAGTGATAATCCTGGTGACTCCTAGTACCAAAGTTTAACGGAGGAAATACTACTATCATAATTTAATTTCATTAATAATCTAAAGAAGTTATCCAAACTGGTTGAGAAGGAACATTAAGTGATCTGACAAACTTTTTCACTCAAAAGTGAAACATATCCACTTTGCTATAAAGGTAACCAAAAACCAAAACTGCATCTAAGAATTCACTGTATGGCATCATTTTTTTGCTGTGGGCGTAGAGAGTCCGTAGTTTCTCTATCAAATGTCTGCGTTATCTCTATCTTTTCAACTACTGGGCTCGTGATGTTTTTTCATTGCTAACGGCTTAAGTGTGGCGGTGGAACTGCCGTTTCAATTATTTTTCGTTATAATTTATCAGTTACTAACAAGTCTGTTTCATTTATGTTGTGCCATATTAAGATATGACAGTAAAATGAGACAGTTCTGGCGAGGTGTTTCTGTAAGAACGTTTTTGTGTTTTGATTTTTGGATGCACTTCTAGCTGTCACTTTCTTAATGACATACGTTTAAAGGATTCTTGCATGCAGGATAAATACAAGATATTGGGTTGACATTTATTTTGCATTCTTTTGATTGATTTTAAACCAAGTAGTTGTAAAAGGTTTCGATATCCATCTTTTGGCTTTTAAGGATAATATTCATCGTTTTCAAAGCATGGTTCCTAACTTTTTAGCGCAATAAGCATTTAATCACTGGAGCCATTCAGCTGTTTCGAAATTTTAAAAAATCGTATTTTTACAATAATTAAAGAATGTGACAGCTAAGGTGACATGAAAATTTGAATATGCATGCATAAAATGATTGCTTTAATATTGTACAAGTGATTTTCTGCATTATATTCATTTCATGATTTTGAAATTTAAAGTTCATCAATTTCTCGACTTGTACATTTTTTCTTGTAGTTTAAATTGTTTGTGTAAAGCATTGAAACATTTTATTTCTAAACATATTCTGGTTGGATGCTATTCAAATAATTAAAATTTTACTAATGTATATTTTTCATGTCATTGCTTCAAATGCATTATAAATATTTCTAGAAAATAAAATTTTAGTTACATAGTTTGACAAGAGTTTTAAAGGAATGTTAAAGTGGATTTCTGAAGCTAATATTACTTTGATTTAGAATTTTTTTATTGTTTTTAGAACAGTAGCTATTATAAATTACAAATGATATTTGTGCTATTTAAAAATTAAAATTTGAGTGCTATTACTTGAAAATTAACTATATTGTACTGTTGTAGTTTCAGTTTGTTGTATTGTGAAAAGTTTTTTTTTTTTTTTTTTAAATATTTACAAATTTATTTTTTTATTTATGTATTTTTTTTTTTTTTATTTGACATTTATTATGTTCAATTCTAAAATTTTTTAATGGGTTTTATGTCAATTCCTTTAATGTATCAATTCTTAACAATCTTGCTTCTGTTTGAATAGTGAAATTGTAATATCATTGGGATGTATTATAAGAATAGTTTATTCTCATTTTTTGATTGACAGTGCATAAATTTGTCGTATTTAACATATGAATGGTTTATCACATCATATAAACATGCTTAGTTGAGAGTGGTTGAGCTTCAGTAGAAAGGTATCGGAAAAAAATGTTGATGTCATACATATTTACTTATCACCTTCATTATACACTCTTCTATCCTTACAACGCTCCATGCAAAACTTCCATTGTTTGAAACAGTACTGGATGTCTTCTGTGTGCTCCTTCAGAAGGTGGGCCGCTTTCTTTCACAGCTTCAATGATTCAAATCTTGTTTCTTTTAATGCATATTTCACCTTAGGAAACAAAGAAGTCGCATGGTTCAGGATCCAGTGAATAAGGCAGATGTTCACGCTATTATGCTGTACTTGGATAGAAACCTCTTGGAATGTGAAATGAGCAAGGGCATTGTTTTGGTGGAAAAATTTGCCATACAAATTCTTTATCAATTCCTACAGTCTCAGCAATTGCATGAATGCTTAACTGTTGGTCAGATCAAACCAGATTACTGATTTTTCAATACTGTTATCAGTTTTTGATGTGGGACATTTTCGGCCATCTTGAAAATGCTGAAACCACTTTTAAACTTACACACAATAAACATTAATTGCCATACACTTCTTTCAATAAATTATAAGTTTCATTAGTGGGTTTTCCAAGTTTCATGTGGAATTTCACAACAATACGTTGCTCTATTGTTTCACTTATTTTTCTAGTGAAACAAAAAACTAACTCTAATGCAATTGAAGGCAATGGTATACAGATTTTTTTTTTACAGAAACAAAAGGCACTGTACTAGAAAGAGATGGCTTCATGCTAAGCAGCTATCAGTCACTGGCATTTTTTGCATGTATATATCTTTCTTAGTAGAGTCTGTCTCGTTCTTTAATAGCCACATCTTGTATACACAAAAGACTCTGATGCACTTCTCTTCTGTTCATGCCCCTTTGTATTAACCCTCAAGAACAAATGTAGGCTTGCACGTGCATTTAACGTGTTGGTTATGGTCGAATGCAACCTGCAGATCAAAGTTTAATAAGATACAGTGAGTGAATGATTGTAGATTTATTACACAAGAGCTTAATCCCCTTCCAGGCTCTCGCAACTTTGCCATAAAATGGTTATAGCTACAATACTGAATAATTCAAAATAAGTTTCCTGTTTTATGTTATAAATTCAGAGCTCTTAAAAATATCACAATTTGTAACAAGAAATAAAAATGTCTCGTGATAGGAATTTCTGAGTGAGTGAGTGACAATGAAGTTTAATGGTGCAAGTGTCAAATGTGGCTTGGCTGTGCCAAACAAGATAAAGCTGTGATCTAGATGTGTGAAAGAATTAAGATTCTATCAAATAATTTTAATATAAATATTATTTCTAAATAACTTTTTATAAATTATTTAAATAATTGCAAATTAGAATTATTTATAAATTATAATTAATAAAACATTTATAATTTATAAATAATTGCTTATTTATATATAATATTTGAATGGTTAATTATATATAAAAATTGTAAATGAGAATTTATAAATTGTTATAAAGAACTTGCTCGTAAATAATATTATACTCGAACACATTAATATCTACAATTAAATGGAATTTATGAAAGAATTCTACAAATGCACATATCTTTTTTTAGCAGAGTTCTTTGCTAGGTGGTTTTATAGAGGTCAAGAGGGTGTTAAAAAGTTCATGCAGACTGCTGTTTTTATGTATTTTTAATTAAATGAACTCTGTAAGATACAAATTGAATTTGTTCTGTACATCTGTGTTGTCCATCTAGTGCCTTATATTATAGCACTCCTGAAAACCTCAGTGGAATTTGTGTGAGCTCCAATTCTAGGATCCTTAAAGCAAACTGTGTGTTTGACATCAATCCAATCTTCTAATTTGATATGCATTCATTTTTCTCTTTCGACATGTCAAAATCTTCATTTTGCATTACCTTTTTCTCAAGACCCTTGTAGTGATCTGGTGTGTAAGAATAGTCCCACTGTACCCAGTGTCTGGGGGTTTAATTGGACACCCTGTCCCTGGGGATCCTTGGTCTTCAAAGACCTGCCGTGTAGCCGGGGCTGATGCACGTTAAATCTGTTCGGTGGCCCAAAGTCCTCCCGTTGGTATGGATGTTAGGAGAGGGGGGGGTGCCAGCTTGGGTGTCGTCCTCGTCACTTGACCATGGTTCAAAATTACGAGGTCCGTCGCCAATAGCCCTTGTGTTGCTTCTAGTGCGACGTTAATAAATAAAAAAAAAAAACTAAAACTGTCCCTGGGGATTATATCAGGGGACCTTAGGGGCTTACCTTCTTTAGGTAGGTATGGGTATTGTGACTCTGAGGTACCCTAGTGATCTTTTTCCTTCCTGTGGGGTTTACGGTCTTTGGAAAATGCAAGTGATGTCCCCTCGCGATACCCTAGCAATCCTTCTCTATTTTTGACTCCACTTTCTTGTCTACCAATTATTTTTTTTCAAACGTCTAGATAATAACTTTACCTTGTTTGACAGGGCATATTCACATCTGGCTCTTGCGACATGAAACTTCACTATTACTCACTCGCTTCTTTTTCTCAATTATTCATCGTATTACATTCATTTTGCTCTTTCTTTCCAAATCATAAGAAAAAAACCTTAAATTGTTTTTTTCTGGCATTCTTAAATCAATTTTACTAATAATCTACAAAACTATTGAACAACAACCCTTGATCTAACAAAAAATGGTTAAAAATTAATAAATATCTTATTCTAAAAATATTATCTGCTGCTTTTGACGAATAGCAATCAAAAATAAATTCCATGTGACATATTCTAATTTTCATCAAGAGTAGAAGTATTGGGGTTAAAATTTCCTAAATTGCCACATTTTAAATCATTATCCACATCCAAAGGTTGCCGATTGCCAAGGGGCAATGGTTACTTTACTTGAACCAAAGGAGTGTAGCCTAGTGGTCATGGCTTCAGATTTGTGGCCGGCGGTTTTCGTTGAGTCGCTGGTTTGATCCTTGGCCACTAAAGACCCGCTGTGTAGCTGGGGCTGATGCACGTTAAATCTGTCAGGGCCCAAAGTCCTCCTGTTGGCGTGGTGTGGATGTTGGGAGAGGGAGTACCAGCTCAGGTAGCATCCTCGTCACTTGACCGTGGTTCAAAATGACGAGGTCCGTCGCCAATAGCCTTCATGTTGCTTCTAGTGTGACGTTAATTAAACTAAAACTGAACCAAAGGAACTTCTGAAACTTAAATAAAAAGTACATAACATTTATAATAAAACATAACTTGCTTTAAATTGGAATATTAGAACTCTGCAGAGCACGAAATGAAATAATTTTAAAAAAAAAATCTTTCTTTGCTGGTGGATCCAACAAATGTTTTAAGAACTTAATCATCATTTTTATATGAATTTAGATGCATCTATTTTCACAAATATTTCTGGTTCTCAAAGTTTCAAGCTATTGTCAAACATTTTAAGCAAACCTTCCATAAAAATTACTTTTCTTCTAACGACAGTATTCATACTAGAAAACATGTTAAAAAAATCTAAAAAGAAGTGCACCTGAAACTATAGTGCCTATGTCATTTTCTTAGTTGGTGAAAGTTTCAAACATTCCAGACACAAGTGCAAAAAAAACCTTGTGAAATCTTAATGTGTGCTACTACCTCCTAACCATTGATGAGCACTTAACTGGTAATGGAGAAGTAAAAATTTAGGTTTGTCATTTAACTGTCATGACTAATTAAAAAAAAACACCAAGGGTTGCAACATTTGGCAGTTTAACTTGAACAAATATTTCCATTGCCAAGTGTGTGGGCTAAACACTCTTGGCACCTAAACACTTATATCTAATAATTTTATGAACAGAGGTGAGTTGGGGATTATACAACAAATTAACAATTATAGTGCTTGGTTTTAAAATGAATTTTATTCAAAAGAATTATTTTTGTCATTGCATTATTAGTTATATGTATTGGACACATTAGTTTAGTTCAATAAAATGCCATGATTACAGTAATATTTGAGTTGAGAATTGCAAACAAAACCACTTTTGAAGTTGTACCAGTTTTGATAGTTAAATGTATATTCTTGCTAATTTAATTTTAAATATTGTTTGTTTTGACATAGGAATGGCAGAAGGAAGGTCTTCATCTGTCATCGGCTAATGATCAAGCTTGTAAGCTGTATGATGCAGCATTATCACAGGTATGATTTAAAGAATTGTATAACATGGAGAAAAATTTATTATACTGAAGCTTCCTTATTGAATTTATGTAGTATTTGGGAAAAATAAAGCGAGAAAGAAGCGATAATATTTATTAATATTTTAAATGAGATGGACCACATGTTTATTTAATTTGTCTGCTAGGAAATTACTTGAATTTGAAAAGCAGTATTTCTTTACTTAAAGCATCATTTCTTTAAGAGTACTTTGAATGGGGGAGGGGGAGGCACCTTTACTTTCTTCAGAGAAGGAATTGTTAGAATTTGGAACAAATCATTGAAAAAATATTGCTAAATTGAAAAGTAATTTTTTTTTAGCTAAACTTTAATATTATTGCACTAAAAGTATTTGTATGTAATTTGTAGAAAAAAAATTATCTAAAATTTATGAAAAACTAATGCACAAAATTATTGGACTGGGACTTAAATTTAAAGAATAATATATTGATACCATAGAATAAATGTTTGTGCTTATTCAACATTTAGATTTAGAGTTGAAATGGAAATTATAGCAGAGTTTTGCATTTAAAATTGTGACATGTCTATCCTTATCTAGAATGAAAGGTATAGTAATTTGACCTTTCCATTAAATGTCCTCTGTTTGATCGTCGTATTTTTTTTCAGTCATCGGTTTTAAACGTATCTGACTTGGTGGGGGAAAACCCTCACCATAATTAATTTGCTTTTTTAAAAATATATTGGCCTTTTAAACCAAATTTGATGTTTTTACTTTTTATCTTTTTTCACTTTCTGTTTGTTTCATATTTTTAAATTTTTTTTTTTAATTCTGATTGATTTTAGCAAATGTTTTGCACATTATAGCCTGCTTTGGCACTTGCGCCATTAAACTCCACAGTCACTCACCTTTGCATTAAATTTCTAATTGTGATTTTAATATCACAGATCAAGATCTAAATATATCTAGTTTATGATTTTATTATGAAGGATGCAAGGACTAATAAATAATGACTCTCCTTGTTTGCAATGTGAACCAGGATATATTTCTTTCAAAATTCTAAAATGAAATTTATATAGAGAGGGCAGAATGAATCTTTACTTTTTGGTACTTGTGTACTGTTGCAACCATGTTTGTGAAAGTGGTCAGGAGAGCCTGTGCCAATTTCTGATAGCTTAACATCATTGCCTCATAGTATTTGCTTGTAATTTTTATTTTATTTTGGCAAGTGACTATGCCATTTTTATTAGCATTTGATTTCTATGTTTGACCCATGTAGAGATTGGGGATGACAGAATAGTCCCACTGTAGCTCATGCATGTCGTAAAAGGCGACTAAAATGGGTACCCAGTGTCTGGGGGTATAGCCGGGCACCCTGCCCCTGGGGATTATATTAGGGGACCTCAGGGACTTGCCTTCTTCAGGTAAGTATGGGCATCATGACCCCGAGGCACCCTAGTGATATTTTTCTTTCACATGGGGTTTACTGTCTTTGGTAAACACAAGTGACGCGCCCCAGGATTACCCTAGCGACCCTTCTCTATTTTCGACCCTCCTTGTCAACCAATTTGTGTCTCTTCTTCAATTTCTTCTCGTCTAGATCACAGTTAAATATTGTTTGGTGTGGCATAGCCATATCTGACTTTTGGGCCAATAAACTTTACTTTCTCACTTGACCCTTCTTGTCGATCAATCTTTTTTCATTGTTTTACCTTTTAGATCAGATTTACCTTGTTTGGGGCAGAATGGCCACGTCTGGCTCTTGCGCCATTAAAACTTCCACTATCATGGTTTCTATGTTTAAATACAAATAATTTTCTTTACTGTCTTTTTTTTGGCATAGTTGGAATTTCTAAATATGAGGTAAATGAATTTGAATTGAACCTGTAAAACAAGGAAATAATATTTATTCTGACTGCTGATTTGTTTAAAGGAAAAATCTGAAGCTGGTTTTGAGCAGAGAACTTCGACTCGAAGTTTTCACATATGCCATGGTACAGTGGTCAGTTTACTTTGAATGGCAGTGCAGATTTAAACTCCCATTCAGAACTTATTCAGTAATTTTAGTGATGCCTTAGATAACAGAGCCAAAAAGAATTTCTCTTCAGTTTGTTTGTTAGTGGGGTAGCCTAGTGATCTTGGTCATGAACTCGCAGCTAATATTTCATTGAGTCATGGCTTCAAATCCTAATACCACTAAAGATTCGCCTTGTAGTGGGGCTAATGCATGTTAAATCTAGTTGAGGCTCCAAGTCTTCCTGTTAGCATGATATAGAAGTTTGGAAAGGGAGATGTCAGCTCAGGTGTTGTTCTCGTCACTTGTCTTGTGTTCAAAATTATGAGGCTAATTGCCAATAACTCTCTTTTTGCTTCTCAGTGTGACATTGGTAATTGCTTATTCAATTGTAAGTACAGAGACTAGTGTTCATATGTTACATTTTGAAAGAATGTAGGTGTTCTTAAATGGTACAATAAATACAAGAGCAGCTCATCACAATAGTGAATAATTCAAATTAAATTTATAAGCTACCAAGACCAAGGAACTGAAAGAAACATTTGAATCTATTAATTCTTTGAATCTATTAATTCTATTAATAACATTTCTGTTGGAAGAAAATTTGATACCTGTTTAAAATCTTAAAAAGATAAAAATAATAAAACTTAAACTATCTCTGTATAAAAATAAGTGTATATGATTTTTTGTAAGTCATCATCCTTTTTTGTATTCTTCACTGGCTCTCTTTAAAGATGACTGGAGTCACAAGCACAATCTAAATCGTCCCTGTCACCAAGGTCAATCAATTGACCATTGTAGGGAGAAAATCTCCCTAAGATTAGAGGAAAATATTTTTCTGCTGAAAAATTAGAATGCTCATTCCTGTTCCAATGAGGATACTATTTCATAAAATATCTTTTTGTTCAAAGGAAAATGAAACTTGGAAAGAAAAGGGTTTGCAAACATATTGTTGATTTATAAATTATATAAGCTATATAATCTTATCTTGTAAGTTTTGAAAAATTATTTGTTCTGTAAATAATTAACAGTTGTTTGAAAGACATCTAGGTATAAATTTAAGTTAGTTTGATGAACAGCTTTTCAAAACATTTAGAATAAACCCTGGAATTTATATATCAAAATTTGATGGGAAAGAGGAAATATCTATAGCTATAATTTTAATTGAAAATGAGTCGTAATGATAGTTGAACTGCTAGTAAATTTTCTTTTGCAAAAATAGAAAATTCTAGATAAAAAAATGTTCTGTAGTATTTAATAATTCCTAAAAAAAACTTTGCTGTTTTAAAAAGAATTCAAAAGATTTATATTAAAATATTTCTGAGTAAATCTGTAATTTAGATCCTCTTTTCATTCCCCTTTTATTTTATATAAATAGTGTTTTTGAACAAGGATTCATATCAATAAAATGATGGAAATAAAAATTGTAGTTTTTATAATTTTTTATTTTGAATTTGATTTTGAATTTATACTTAATTTTTGAAATTATTTGATATTATTGCTAAATCAGATTGTTATAGTTCTTTTTCAGTTGCCTGTTATTTTTTTTGCTTTTAAATTGTACACTATTAAAAATTAAATGTATAAAATATACTAATTTTTTTGTTAGTTGTCTAATTTTTACTTGGGAAGAATCAAACTTATTCCCTTAGGTGGGTGAACAATGAAGTTTATATATTTATAATTTTTTCTCTTAATATCTGTACAATAGTCATTTGGCCCATCTTAGGTATAAAAAGAGCTAGGTGTAGAAGTTGCAATGAATAGGATATGAATTACTCGTACAGAAAGTCAAAATTTTACTATCAGAGTTTTGGCCATATGGTTGTATGTATATATTACCTGTAGATGTTTAATTTTAATGAAGTAGTACAAATTGGTTATGGCAATTCAAAATTCTGCATTGAAGTGCATTTTTAATTATATACTGAATAAAATAGAATATAATATTGAATATTTTGATATTTAAAATTAATGACCCAAATATATCACCATAATATGGCTTTTGTTCAAGTAGCTAAATAGGAAAAGGAATGATAAAATGTTGCTCTTCTGAATATTTTAGTCCAGTTGTAGTTGTAATGAAAAAAGATGGAACTCCATGAATATGCATAAATTGATATCGAATGATATTTGGGGGGGGGGAATAATTAGATACATAAGCATATACCGTTCTTGAATTAACTTGGATTTCAAGGTTTCAAATGATCCAGGACAATTGAATTTTTAAAATATCAATATTTATTTGTTATTTAAGTTAGTATTGTGCATAAATATCACTTATTGAAAAGGAACAAATACGAAGTTCATATATTTACAAATTTAATAGCCGATAATAAATAAAAGGAACATAGTGATGAATAACTGTCAAGTATCTTCAAATACTTGAATGCAAGTAAGACTCTAATCACCAGGAAATTCTTCAGAGGACTCTAGTTAGTTGTGTCATGAAAACAAGAATCTTCTGTTGCGAGTAGTCTTTTGCTCATCCAGGATGAACTTGGCAGGTGTGAGCCATCGATGGAGAGAAGGAAATTCAGACAGGTCCTGGAGGAGAGATCATATTAGATTTTTGTCTTTAGACAGCATTTGGAGGGATCAGCAAAGGGAAGAACTGGTTTTCCTCTTCTGCTGTTGTTGTACTCTTCTGAAAGCTGCACAGGTATAAATATTAATACTGCAGGTGCAAATGCAGAGTATTTGTAATTTGCATGTGAAGCTTAGTTGTTCCAACGCACTGCCTCATGACATGCTGAGAAGGTAGCAAGCATTTAAGGAGAGCTGTCGCATACTCTTTCTGAAGTTTGAAAGTCATCTGGCATAAAAACATTTGACTGGTTTGGAAGTTTGATCAAAGCAAGTAGGAACCTTGTTGAGAACACCCAGAATTGTTGGTTGAACGTCTTGCGACTCTTGGCAAAATAAATTGTGGATTTTAACTATATGCTGATGGTTGTATATTTTCCATTAATTTTTAGCTCAAAAAATATGTCAATTTTGAGAACTTGATAAGAGGCCAGAATGTGGTTGCTGTAATGATCATTTTACACCATCCATGTGTACAAACGTGTAATGATTTTAGTAACTGGGTGGACAAATATCTTGTTAGTGGAATATTTTGTTGCTGATACAAGTCGAAGTTGTTACATGGTTCATCTTAAATTTGCTAGACAATCGAATTGAGCTCCCTTGGGACTTTGGAATCGTTTAAAAAACTCTCTTGGCAGTCTTAAGCAATGTTCTATATGCTACGTTAACAGAGGATATGCCTTTATCAATTTTAATTCTTGAACACATTCCTAAAAGCAATAAGAGTAATGCACCAACCCAATTTATAGTACTATGGGATATCAAAACTGCTTTAATCTGCTATTATACTCTTTGAACCTTACCATTCACCTTAGAATTGTATGCTGTGGTATGATCTTGGCAACTTATCAAGATTGTGGAACAAATGGCTTTCAAAATTTGTACCTCAGTCAGTCATAATGACCTCGAGTGCATCAAATCAAAGAAACTCATTCCTGTTAGAAAGCATATGCTACAGTTGGTGCTGCCTGATTACTTACGGAAACAGTTTCAACCCATCTAGTGAAGTGATTGATGCATGTAAGGAGACGTCTGTAATTCTTAGACTGAGGTAATTGTCTCGCAACATCCATATGTACACAAGTAAATCACATATATACAAGTTAAAAGGATCTTAAAGGTGTTTTAGTTTGCTTATGCACCTTTTTTTTTTACATTCTAAACAAGTTTCACACTATTCTGCAACATCCTTAGTTATATTCTTCCAGACATATTGGGATTGTAACAAATTCAGTGTATCCTTCTTACCAGGATGCGAGAAGGAGTGGGTAGTATATATGTATCATATACCTATTTTCTAAATTCATGTGGTGCATAAGGTTGAATCTTATTAGCTGAAATACACAGTACAATGTACATCATTGGCATGTAGAAGCTGCAAATTTAAATTGCACAACAGTTCGGGACGTTGTATATGTATATAATGGTAAACTGCCATTACATACATATGCAATGGTAATATATATATATGTATGATACTTTAGATTTTTGCATCTTGAGAAAAAAGTTGTCAAGTATTTGTTAGTATCTTTCCTTTTAACATTTGGTAGATTTTGTGGTTTTGAAATGTTTACTGAACTTTTGGTTCATCTTGTACCTTTTTTGTTTAAGGTCACAGAAAGCTTTCAATATTTTTTCATGATCTGAAGAATGATTATCAGATGTTATAATGTATACTAGAGGGAGTTTGTTTTCTCCAAGAGCAGTTGCTTGATGTGGGATGAAATTTGAGTTTTAAAGGCTGTGGATTCTTAAATCTGGATTCTATCGAATCATCTAATTTAATAAGAGTAGTATCAATGGCATGGCTCATAAAAATGATAACACAGAAGTATGAAATTTGTTACAAATAATATGTAGGTACTCATAGTGTACCTTGTAGTAATTTTTTCCTTCAATATATGCTTTAGATTCTTTAAAAATTTTAAGTGAATTTCACTTTCACTCAGCCTGTGGTATTTTTCTTTCAGAATATCTCATATTATGTCTTTGACTTCCCTATGCATATATTATGATTTCTTTGACTTCCCTATGCATAGCTTTGATGTCATAGTATATCTGCTATCTGACATTTACACATTGTGTATTTGACAGTCTCCTAAATAAAACATTTTCATGGAAACTTAACACATACAACATGTTAAAAACCAATTCCAAAAAACTTTCTACTCTGTCTCTTTCATCTGTAGGAATTCTAATTTAAAAAAGGTAATTGAATAGAATAATTATTAACTATAGTAATTAAAAGTAGGAATTCTAATTAGAAAATAAATTCCTAATTTATACCTCCATTCTAAGACCCATCTGCTATACATGTCCCACTGAGGTTATGACATAAAATCCAACATCGAAATTCTCGACTTCCCACAGAACACAATTCATATCATCACAAAAGCTTGATGGTTAAGGACTAACATTGTTATTCACAGAACAATTGAACTTATGCTGCATAAAACAATTTTTCTAATAAAATGTTTAAAACTGCTTCTGCATCATCTTAATTGAAAATTCCATATAAAGTATTCCAAATTATTCTCCTGACCTGTGAAAATCAAGTGTTTCTAAAATATTCTCTTTAATCCTTTTCCTGAATTATTAATTTCACCACTTAAAAATCAGTTCCTGTTTTAAAATCTCCCTTCCATTTTATCACTAAATATCCTATATATATAGTGGCTAGTGTTTCTGTTTTCCGCCAAATAGTCCCCGGCTCAGTCCTGAATGTCCTGCATATGCTCTTTTGATAAGTTAATGATAATTTTTAATAATTAATGATATCATAATTTTTTATTTTTTTTATTTTAAGTCATTGATGTTGAAAACACATTGAACTACCACAATGTGAATAATATTCTATGATTTTCAAAAAAAATAGTTATTTCCTAATTTGAAAGTTGTTTGAAATAAAAGTAAAATAGGCATTAAATGTTTTACATACTTTTAATGACAACTTTGTTGGAATATTTTGTAATTAATTGCAAATGTATGCTGTGTATATTTTTTTCGTGTTGAGAATCTTGGAAGCACTGCATATCTTTTGAAGCTGTGTTGTAATTTATTTTGAAATTATTTTGTTCCATTTTTCAACATTTCAATTACAAGCCATCATGACAGTGATTTTAGAATGTTCTGGCCAGCAACTGGTCAGTTTACTAGTTCAAATCTTGTTATCAAAGTCCTTTGACCAGAATAGTGGGCATTTGTACTGTAAATTGTACTTTGCTTCAAAGTTCTGTTGTGATATAATATGTATGTTAGAAAAATGAAGTATCAGCTGAGGTTTTATTGTCACTTCAATCATTACTCAAAATTACAAATTCTGTGTCTTGTAACCCGTAAGTAGTCTGTAGTGATAATAATTCAAGCCAGGCATTAATTTTCAATATTTTTAATGTTATCACAGGAATATTTTTTTCATGTTTGTAACTTTAAAATAAGTTATTACTAAATTCAATGATTTTACAGTGTGAGAATTGTATAGAATTATAGTTATTACTAAATTCAATGATTGTACAGTGTGAGAATTGTATAGAATTATCAGAATATTTAAGTAAATTGGTTACAGGAATAATTTTCTGACATGAAAAACTCAAAGCACTGAAATTTTACTCCAGAATATTTAGACCTCATATATGCTTTATTAGTGGAATGACATCTTGAGTGTCTGTTTGTCCTATATTTGGGCAGCTGCAGTTGCCTAGTGGCCATGGTATCGGACTCATGGCCGGTAGTTTTCATCGAGTCGTGGACTCTATCCTTGTTGCCACTAAAGACCTACAGTGTTTTCGAGGCTGATGCAGTTTGGATCTGTTGAGACACAAAGTCCTCCTGTTGGCATGATGTGGAAGTTAGGTGAGGGGGTGCCAGCTCACAGATATCATTGTTGTCACTTGATCAAGGTTCAGAATTATGAGGTTAGTCATCAATAGCCTTAATGTTGCTTCTACTGCAACATTAATAAAACCAAATTCCTATATATTCCTTATTGATGTTTTCCTACTAATTCTTCAACAATTTCAAAGTATAATAAATATTTTTCTAACATTGGAATTCAAGCAATTTTTTTTCTCTCTGATAATTTCATTTTATAAACAGTCTTGGTATGGATTATTATGGTTTTCTTTGAAGATTTCAAAATATTTTAAGAGGCTATTGAGGTTTAGTTGAGAAAGAGTTATGAACTGGTAACTAAAAGGTGACAGACTCAAATTAATTTTCTATTTTAGATCATTTGTTAGATTAATATAGCTGCTATACATTTTGTTTTTCTTGGTCTTTAATTCTTTAGTTTGGAGAGTGATGTACTGTCATTTATATTGTAAATACCTAAATCAAAATTATGATCTCTATTTTCAAAATATTTTAAAGCAGCTCTACAATGTTGATTTATTACAAAAAGTTCAGCAATATTAAATTTATTACTAAAATTGATTAGATTTCTAGAAGGGATTTGAAATACCTGAAAATACCTTTGGTTCTTCCAAGGATTGATAAGGTTCTGGGAATTGCTGTCGTACACATTATGAATATCAGTATTGCAATTCCTTTTTCAGATATTATAACTTATTGAATTTATACAACTTTTTTGTTCTAAATACTAAACCTTTAACTTGGTACAAATGTGAAAATGAATATATATTTATGAATAATTGGAAAAAGGTTATATTTTATTTTAGTCATAAGCAAATGCTTTTTGCTTTCTACATTTTGAAACACTTTGTATGTGCCCGACACAAAGATTAGTTAACCGCAGTTGATATTCCTCTTGATTTTGAACCACAGATAAAGTGAATACTGAGTTGGTACCCCTTTTTGTACATCCACACCATGTAAATATAAGGATCTTGCGTCTTTGCATATTTAACCATGCATCAGTTCTTCTACATGATGGTCTTTAATGGAAATGTAACTCAAACATGTAGATTAAGCGACACGTCACTGGCCGCAAGTTTATGATTGTTTGGTTATCATGGCTATTCTTCTGTTGAAGAGCTAGCTTCATTTCATGTATGAATTATGAATGTTTTAAATATTTTTAAAAAAAGTTTTTTGGATTTTGTGCTGCGTAAATTATCGACTGATAGTGAATTGTTGGTACGTGGCTTGTATTCTATTGGAATATTTTAGATTATTTCAACTAATTCTTAAATCATCTTTGAATATAAGAATTTTTGATTGGTACATATATAAAATTAAGTTATATATTGAAATATACAAATTATAAAATTTGATTAATGAAATTTTAACAACCAATATATTTCTTTTGCTATCTTGAAATCAAAAAAAATCTTGAAATTATGACTTATTGTTATATAAACCTTTTCTCCATACTCTTGAAAATTCATGAAAAAATTTCCCTCCTTGATTAACTTTATTAAAATAATGCTAAATTTTGGTGTTTTGAATTTAAAATAATTGCATATGGTATGGGAAAAATAACTCTCATATTAAAGAAATTTTTTTTAAAAGTAAACATTTGATGATGTAGAATAAGTCTGTAATTGCTTCAAAATATTTTATATTCCATGGATCTTGTTTAAATTAAACTGGTGCTGATAAAATTTATTATCAATTTCACTGATTATATAAAAAGGCTCCTTTCATCCTGTTTTGATTCTAAAGTGTACCTGTATTTTTTAGATCTAAGTGTTCAGTTCATGTTTAGTCCAATGTTTCATAATCATTGCTGCAATATCTTTTAATTCTATTTTAAACTTGTCTGGCTTAGTGGGAGAAACCTGTCACATTTTGTTTGCATTTTAACATCAAATTTAGTTCTTATGTAATATTTAAGATTTTAATCATCACATTTTTCAATTTTTTTTATCTGTCATTCTATTTGATTTATCATCTTAATGTGATTAAATATTTTTTTTGTCATATGTTAAACAAATGTTAGTACTGATTGGCCAAATTTGGCTCCTCCCTTGGGTCATAAACCAATCACTCATACTCAGTTCATGTTAAAATGTTTTAATTTTTCCTATGTCTCTTTTCTAGTATTTGATTAATATTGATTTATTACTAATTGTATTATGTATTTAGTGGATAAATTAAGTAACTAAAGTTTCTTATTTTTTCACAAATATTTTCTTGTTGTTGCTATAAAACTTATAAAGAATGTTTTTAAAGTAATTTCTGTATTAAGATTTTGGTGTATATGAAATTTTTTTCCTTGTTATCTTTCTTTGATTTGCAACAAAAAAAAAAAAAAAAAAATCTACATTTGATTTTTTTATTTTCTTAGTATGTTGGTTGGTATGAAGAACCTTCTCTTGGTGGCTTATCCAAGACAGTTAAAGAAATGTTATCTATTGATCCAAATTTTGGTAAGCATTTTTAGTATCCTTTAATAAAATTAAATATTTATTTAAACATTTTTATTAATCAGACTAACTTGTTCGTTTTAAATTGGTATAAAAATTTAAAATTGTTTGGTTTTTATTGGTGTGGTTAAATTTTTTTTTTATTTTGAATGATAAATTGCTTTTTATTGCTTTAAAAAAGAAAAGTATTATATTTAAACAACATTGTTCAATCATGTCTGCTAAATGATTGAATGAATTTAAATGAATTCATTTTAGGTTTGCTTTTCTGTAGCCAGATAAATATTTAAATAAGTGCTAAATTCATTACTTTTCACTGTGTGGAATCAATAGTGATGTTTTGTTTTATGACTTCAAAATTTGTGTAATAAACTCACATTCATAGTAATTAATTTTTTTAAGGAAAATTTGTCATATTCCACAGCTATTTTTGAATGTTCCTTTGAAGTTTCTAATTTTTAATTAAATTCGGGACATTCTTTCAGCTTTGAACTAGGAATAGATTTTTTAAGATAACCTACCCAAAGGAATGTATTTTTGTAATAGGCTTATTATTAGATTTATACCTAGTATTCTCTCTCTCTCATTAGGTTTAACCATGAAATAGTGATATTTGTATTTTCATGTTTCGTAAGTTATTTTACATTCAATGAACCATGAACAAATAATGAATTACTTATTATTTGATTCAATTACAGATGTTCTCATATCTTGAATATTTTAATGTATTATAATGTTTTATTCTAATAATAAATTTGGTTTTCTCTTTTGTTTAAATGCATGTTAAAAAGTACTCTAATTTTTAATTTTATCCATCTTGCATGTATTATTTTGAATTACTGTTTTTTAAATAAATGCGTCTGTTTCAGTGATGGGCAATGCTCTTTCTGTTGGCTTAGATTTAATTGGTACTGGAAGAAGTGTGTTATTAGATGAAGATTTTCAAAAAGATATAAAAAATTTAGAAACTTTGACTGAAAGCCAAGTGAATATTTTAACACCTCGAGAAAAAGATCATGTCAAGGCTCTTATAACATGGGCATCAGGGTAAGCTGATTTAAGTTTTTCCTTTTGTATTCCTTTCCTGTTTTATATAAATTCATAAAGTACCAATTTTGAAAGTTTTTTTTAAAAGTATTATAAAAGCTCATAATTTAAATATTAATAATTTTTAAATCCTTATTTTATAATTTTGATTGTTGAATTTGTTTAAGAACAAATTTTATTATTATAAGTTTAAATTCTTTTTTTTATTTTTGTAGTTCTAATCTTTCATTCGTGATTTATTTAGATTAAATATCTTATATGTTATTGTGTGTATGTATGAAATGATTTTCACAATTTTTAAAAATTATGTTAAATCATTGATTTTATTAAACTAAAATTTTAACTTATAGGAATTGGGTAGATGCTACAACAATATGGGATGATATTTTACAAAATCATCCTACTGATATTTTAGCTCTTAAATTGGCCCACGACACATACTTTTATCTTGGTTATCAAAAAGAAATGAAAGACTCGGTTGAAAAAGTTCTTCCCCATTGGACACCGGATATCCCATTATATGGGTAAATATGAATTAAGTTTTCTGATGTATATAATAGTCATGTATAAATATAAGAATGAAAATGCTTTATATTTCTTCATGTTTAAAATTTGTCTTGCATTGCAATGTTAGTTTTCTAAATTTTCTGTAGAATACATTTGTCTCCTGTAAAAAAAAAGTACTAATTTGTATTTGAATAATTATGTTACTAAGTGTTATATAAAAAAATTGCTTCTTGTTGTAGTAAGTGTATTTATTTGCTTACACACAAGTTCCTATCATGTTATTAATGTTTTAAAAATGTTTTGCTGTATTTTCCATAGCAAATAGCATGGTGCTAGGAATTTTTGAATAAGATGATGATGGAAATTTTAATGCAAACTGGTTTGTAATGTAAGGACTTCTAATTGTAATGTAACTGGACTGTAATGGAAGGATGTATCATTACATTGCAGTGCAGTTTTTAATCTGATTCATGTATTCAGTTTAGAGAAAAGGGGATATATATTTATGTAAGATTCTAGCTGGAGTACCTGTTCCTTCACACAATTGAATATTTAAAATAAGAGGAACAAATTAATTTTTTTAATGAGGAGTAAACAAATAAATATAACAATCTCGAAATAAATCTGTGATAAACAAGTTGCACACAAATGCATGGCCTTAATGTAATATGCACCAGAGTTATATTTAGTAGAAAATTCTCAAGCAAAAGCAGAGAAGGGAAAATGAAAATTTGCTCATTGCTTGTGTTTTTGAAAACTTGTATGAAATCCACTTATCAATTTTTCCTCCTATCCCCGATTTTTAAAAGAGCCAAAATGTTAATTTGTATGTTGTATGAATACTGTGTGGGGATGAAAAGATTTTTGGGTGGCACAATTTTAAAATATTTAAAAAAATCTGCTATTGATATTCTTCAGTGCTATTTTAAAATGATCCAAAATTCTGCTTATTTAAAAACCCAAAATTATTTTAATCTTGAAAAAGCTTGTATCTCTTGGTAGGTGTAATCTCTTATGATGTTTCATTTTAGTAAAAAATTTAAGGAAAATAAATTAAATTTTTTTAAATTGAAATTAGCAAAAAAAAATAGTAGCAAAGAGAACAAAAATGATGGCAAGAATTGAACCTAGGGGAACAGTTTTTTTGCTGAAAATTTTCTTTAATAGTATGTTTTTCAATTGCTCATCTGATATTATTAAATAATTCATTCAAAAGACAATTGTTATTCTACTATGAAGAACAAATCAAATGTATAAAAATAAGTTCCAAAAAGATATAAACTGCTTCAAAGATCAAACGAATGAATGTATCAATTTTCAAAAAAACAACACATGAATATAGGCAGAAGCAACAAATGGCTGATGTAATATGCACAATTAAGACAAAATTTGCCTTTTGGATCACTTTCAAATTAAATTTTAAAACTATCTGAAGTGAATTTTGTAAAAAGGACTTCAAAGTGCTTTCAATTGATACCTTTTAAGTTTATTGTACCAAATTTTGTGTCTGCATATTATTTTTATGCTATGTGGTGGGCACACAAACTCTTGCTTTCATTAACAAGTTTCAAAAGGTACTTTTATTTTCTGTAGGAAGGTAAATTTATAATTTTAATGAATTCATAAACAAGCCTTTTTGTAATGCCGAACTTTCAGAAATAATAAAAGCTATCTTTGGTGGATATATAGTTTTTTTTTTTTTTTTTTTAAAGTCAAACTATGATTTTCTTACTTTATTTTAAAACATGTTTCTAGTAAAGGAATTTTCTCATGTTTTTTTTTAAATTAGTTTGAGATTGTTTTTGATAGTGTTTATGTTAAAATTTTAATTTTTCATTGAATAAATATTAATAGGATTTAGTTTTTTAAATCATCATTAAAATGTCTTAATATTTACTTCTGATATAACATATAAGTATGATAAATATTGCATTAATTTTTTACTACATGGTCGTTTTCAAATTCTTAATTAATTGAACTAATTTTTGTGCATTTCATAGTTTTAAGTTATCCATGTTTTTGCTTATCAGATTGTTAAATTAATAAATCAAAATTAATTTTTCTGCATAAATATTGTGACCAATGTCATTAACATCATTAACCCATATATTAATGTTGTATAATTTATGTCATTAACTCATTATGGATCAATTATCTCATTAATGTCATTATCTTATTATGGATGCTGTATTCTTCTGCTGAGTTGTAGTATAAATAGATCAAAACCTTTTTGGGGAATAGGTTTTATAATTAATTGAAAATTAGTTTATTTGATATATGCAGAAAATTATGCAAATCCAAAGGATTGTAAAGTGAACAGTCTCAATTTGAATAAAAAAAAGAACAATTTTTTAACCCTTTTTTTCTTCATAAGTTGGTTCTATTATTGTTAAATGACTTCATGGGAAAAGCAAAGTTAGTATTATTAACGATTTGATAGAAAGGATTAGATTTTTGAAGAAAATGACAAGATTCTTTTTAATAACTTAATATATTAGTTATGAATGATAAACTTTTATGAGTAACTTAATCATAATTTTTTTTAATGAAATCATAAAATTTAAACACAGAGTTAAAAATTTTCTAGTAGAGTTTTAATAACATAAATATATGTATGCTCTCTTATTTTTTGCTTATGTAAAAGTAGATCTCAAAATATTATTTCTATGTCATCTTTTAAAAACATGCACTGTATCAGAACTACTTCTGAAAGTTATATGAAACAATTTTTGATTTGCAGTATTATTCCTGTGAATTTTTTTTTTTTACTTTCAGTCATTTATTTGGAATGTATGCTTTTGGTCTTGTAGAAATAGAATCTTATAAAAAGGCTGAAAATAATGCTAAAAAGGTAATTTTTCTCTTGTGTAAATTTTTAGTATTTCAGTAGTCTTTAAAATAGCTGCTTTTAATATTTTTTGCAGAATTATTTTCAAAAACATGTATTATTATAGTAATTCCCACTTAATGAAAATTGTGCAATATTAAATTCATATTGAGAAAAGTTAATTGTTTGCAAAATATGAGGCTCACAGACCTGGTATGTATATTTTAGAAAAATTAATTCATTACATAGAAAAGAAAAGGCAAAATATATTCTTGATTTTTTTTTTATTTTGTTCATATATAACATAATTTTTTAAGCACTCTGTGGTAAGTTTATTAATGTCTTTTTTTTTTTTTTTTTTTTTTTTTATGAATGTTTGATTTGTGATTAATAGTTTGTTAGTTTATAGATTTTACCTTAGGAGCTATATAATTGTTATTGGCAACAGACCTTATATTTTTGAGCCAGGTTGTCTGGTGTTGAATATGATACCTTAGGCATCCCTACTCTCCCAACTAACTTGCCATGCCAACATGAGGTCTATGAGCCTCAACTGATTTTAAAGTGCATCAGCTTTGTGTGTAGTAGGTTTTTTTTTTTTTTTTTTTTTTTTGATGAAATCAGGACTTGATCAGAAACTGCTTGATTAAAACATTGCTATTCAATACCATGTCCCTTATTTTTTGATTAAATTTAATCTGTAACATACAGTTTTGGATATACTCGATTTTCGCTATACTATCTCTACATATTCAAAAAATTCTAAATTATAAAGAAAAAGAAAGGGATTATTTTTTTTTTACATCCTGAATGTTAAAATAATGCTGTTTTTTTTTTAAGATTATAATTATGTAATCTGGTAAATAAATGTATGAAATGTAATAAAATATATAGTCTTGCATATTAATAAATTTTATATATTTCAATATTTTTATTGATATATATATGATGTACATACCTACACATGAGTGTTTCCACACACATGAGAAGGCATAAACCTGTGAATGTTGAAGGAAAGGCATTTTTTAGTTTTAAAATGTAAAGTGGATAAAAAAGCTTTAATTGGAAAGTTTTATGTAAAATTTTTAACAATTTTTGATATTTTACTCTTAAGATAAAAGTATGATTGTGTATATATTAACAAATGTATATATATTTACAGGGTTTAGAAATCAATGCCAAAGATGCTTGGTCCACTCATGCTTTGGCGCATGTTTTTGAAATGGAAGGGCGTGTTGATGAAGGAGTTACGTTTTTGAGAAATACCGCTGATGACTGGAAGGTAGTGATTATTTTTCCATGCATATATTGACAGAAATGATCATATCTAATTTTTGTAAACTGTTATATATGTGTATGAAAAATTTAGTAGAATTTAATCTTTTTTTTTTGTCACATATAATAGGAATTTGGAATTGTGTGACATGTATGTTTAATATTAACAATGTAATTGAATGTGTGTGTGTGGTTGATTATATATGTATTAAAAATTTCATTTTTTTTGTAGCTAATGTTAGAATGAAATAATTTAAAAAAAATTGTTTGGGATTAATTTTAGTTTATTAGGTTCAAAATGCATAAATTTTATGTAAAATTCCTGTGATTAATGTATGTATTAATACATATAATTTGTAACATACATAAAGATTGCTTTTTTTTTTTTTGTCTGTTAAAGCATTTAAAGTTTGTTTTTAAATGATAATGAAGAAATTTTAGAATATTTTATGTAGCTGAATCGCCACACTGTGGTGTTACATATAATTTGCAATAATGATATCTTATTATATAGCCTTTGTGGGTCAAAATATGATAAAGCACATGGTAATGATATCTAAAACATTTATTTCTTAAATCCATTATTTTGAAATTAAAATTACTGAGGAAACTTTTTGAAGATTTTAAGACATATACCCTTTTCATTGTTGAATAATTTTTTGGTTAATTTTCTTAATGAAAATATTAAACATTTGTTTTATAAATTTTGTTACTTCTATACAGGTTTGTGGATTACTTGCATGTCATAATTTTTGGCACTGGGCGTTATATCATATAGAAAAGGTATGTGCCTTCTTTAAATATTTTTTAATTCTGTGATTTTTATTTATTTTTAATGATTTCACTAATAATGAAAAAATGGTGAATGGATTGTATGTCAGACTTTTTGCATCATATTCATATTATAGGGCTATGTATTGTAAACATGATTTCATGTGAATATTTGTGACATTTGTTTAAGATTTTGTGTCAAAAAATATTTACCGTTTGATATGTTGTCTTTAAAGCTGTCACGTGTATAACATCAGCATTTTGTTTCATCTTTTGAATTTTATTTTTTTCCTTGTCACAACTACAAATCAACATCAAATTTTAATTTTGTCTTGAAAGGATCATTGGGAAAGCATATCTGCAATTGACTGCTTATTAATTAAATTTCATAAATCCAGAGTAAATTGTTTTTTATTTATGTATGAAGGATAAAAAATACTCATTTAAAAATATTATAGTTTCTTTGTAATTTTACCTTGGTAATAGATCAATTTTAAACTTGCTATAATATTGTTTATGTTCTAAATTTAAAATTTTCTTTGTAATCAAATTTTGTATGTCTGTTTAATAACATGAAATGTTAATGATTAGATTTTTTTTTGAGCTTGTTAAAAAAATGTTTTTAACAAGAGATGCAACAAACAATTATTTTTTTTTCTGAATAATGAACCAGATTTCACTTCCAAATGAAACTGATTTATACAAAACTCTGAATTTAAATTTCTGCTTCACTTACTTTGGAATTTGTATGTGAATTAATAAAGAAATAAGCAGGTTAAATATGTGTTAATAATTTATTAGTTTATTTATCCAGTTTCATAATTTTATATAAATCTTCTATGTAAAATGTTGAGTTGTTTGATATTACAAAGATTGCAAGAATAGTTATAAAAATTATAACTGTTAATAAATAATAAAAATTAAATAATTATAATTATTAAAATTGCTTCACCATGAAGGCAGTATATGACAATTATCAAATTTCCATGAAAGTTACAACTTGCTGGGATATTTAACTCATTTACACAACACAGGTAAGAATAATACTATCTTCAATCTCCTTGTCGAACTGTGTAGTAAATGGGTGTGAAAGAATAGTCCCATTTTAGCTCATGCATGTTGCAAGAGGCGACTAAAATGGGTACCCAATGCTTGGGGGTGTAACTGGGCACATGCCCCTGGGTATTACATCAGGGGACTTGGCTTCTTTAGGTTGGTATGGGCAACATGACCCTGAGATACTTTAGTGATTTTTTTTTTTCTCTTTCCAATGGGGTTTACTGTTTTTGTTTTAATTCAAGTGACACATCCTCGGGATATCCTGCTAATTCTTCTGTATTTTTGACTCTCTTTGTCTATCAATTTTTTATCATATTTAGCTCAGCTTTACCTTGTTTTGTGCAGCATGGTCTTGTCTGGCTGTTGTACCATTGCAGTACTATAACTCATTCGATCAAATGTCTAGACCACAGCTTTGCCTTGTTTGGTGCAGCTTGTCCACATTTGGCTTTTGCATTATTAAACTCGACCATCACATACTCTTATCCACAATTTAATTGGAAAGATTGTTCTGCAGATTTCTCTTTTGAAATTCACATTCAACCACGTTGTTTGTGTAAAGTTTTGTTATGCTTCTTGCAGGAAGGAGGAATTATTAGTTTGTATCAGAATTTCACTGCTGCCAGTTTATTGTTCCACAATATTGCTGCTAACATTGGTTATGATCCCATGACTAACATGTCTATAGCATCATGATGGTCAAACCCTTGTTTTGAGGCACCAAAGAGAGAATGAACATTTCCAACTGATATGTCATTTTCATATGGGTTCGCATCTGGAGTGACGTTATGGGTGTCATTGAACCACTATATGGTTATATCTTGTTTTCATAACTCTATACTTTGGACAACTGCCATTGTATTACTGATGTGTTAAGGTCCTTTGGCTGTGTTATGTCTTTGATGTCACCTCGACAATACTTTTCAACTCAATAGTGCATAACCGAATCTTGCCAGTGCTCTCTTACCTTTCTGTCACCCTTTGATAACACTTAGTTACACTATTTTAATAATGGATTGATATTGGTATTGAGAATCGGTAAATTTTTAATATTAATTGAAAAAGCTAATAATAGTAATGTTTGTCTCAATATCTGATTTTTCTGATTTTATTTTCATATTTTCATTCCCCCCCCTTTTATGTATTATTAATATTTCTGTAGGGTGAAAGTGAAGCAGCCCTTGATATTTTTGATTCACAAGTTACTGAAAGAATGAAGTCGGGTGCTATGCTTGACATCGTGGATTCAACTTCATTGTTGTATCGTTTAGAGTTGGCAGGTATTTAATAGCTTTATTAACTAAGTTTTTGTGATTTGAAATTCTTTCTTTTTTATTTTCAAGATGTGCAAGTAACTTAGTGATTCGTAAAATAAATTTAGTCTTATCCACAGATAAATTTTCTCAAGTTTTTGCATTAAATTGCAGGTGTTAATGTTGGAGACAGGTGGAAAGAAGTATTTGATTTATGTCGTCCACATTTTGATGATCACATTTTGGCATTTAATGACATTCATTTGTTGTTATCCAGTGTTGGTTCAAAAAACAAAGATGCTACAAATTATTTAATGTCATCTCTCCAAGAATTTATGAGGTTAGTAATCCATAACGTTTTGGTCATAGGAATGGATTTGAAATTTTACTTTTCAAATACTTTATTTGTTTTTGCTAATTATTTCAATTACATAAGAATTTTGTTTAATGAACCCGAGTAATAAATTGAACCATTTAAAAATTTAAATATTATAAATAATACTCTTTTTACTTGAAAACTGTTATTTTCTGTAAGCCATGACACAGTTGAATGAAAATTTGCATTGTTTTGATTACATGCTATTTGTTTTTGTTTCTTCATGAGGATTTTCTGATGTCTGAGGAATGTCTGATATTTTATTAAGCATATAATAAATCATAAATTTAGCGGCTTTGTGCATCTTGATTCTACAACTTGAGATTCTTCAATGTAAAAAGTGTTTCATAACTCTTTAAGTTAATCTTGTTAATGGAATTTTACAAATTTAAATAGCCTCTGGGTTAGGTTTTAAGTTATTTAATTATATTTAAATTTGATTTAATAACATTACAATGTAAAAATCACAACTTAACTTAATATCTGGTGAAATAAACCAAGGTATTTCTTTTGTCAAACTTGATAATACAATGTTCATATGTATCATCAGGAAATATGTTAAATTAGTGTTTATTTGTTCATTTTCTTGAAAAACATTCATGGAAAAGTAAAGCATGAAATGTTTTCAGAGCATAAAATAATCTTTGAGGATATTATACTTCATTAAGGGTTTTTGTTTGTTTAGTTTTCATACTTTAAATATTTTTCAACAATGCTTCTTAAAAAAAAATTATTAATTTGAATTTTTATACACTCTTGATTTCTAGAAATGGGTCTGGGACCAATCACTCAATAACAAAGGATATAGGATATTCTTTGTGTGAAGCTATAGTTGCATATGATGAAGGCAGAGTTGAAGATTGTTGTGACATTTTATATCCTCTACGATACAATATTGTTCAAATTGGAGGCAGCAATGCTCAGGTAATTTATACATTAGAATATTAATTGATTGTTTATTCATGCAATATTAATTTTTTAAATAATTAGCAAAGGGAATTATCCTATTTTGATCAAACATTGATTAATTCGAGGAATCACTGTCTTAATAACTTTTGCTGAGTCACTTTATCTTGAAATAACTAGATTATCAAGGTATTCATGTTTCATTCGAGTTATTCAAATTTCAATTCTGAAATGAATTTTTGGTCTTGTTAACTGTTATTCTGTTGTAGGTTTGTTTTTAACTGTTATTCTGTTGTAGGTTTGTTTTTAACTGTTATTCTGTTGGTTCTGTTTGAATGTTGGACTGTATGATGACATCTTTTTTGTGTAATATTTATTTGTTACTAAAGCATTCAATATAAGAGTTAATATAGATATTAACTAAAATTTCTTAAATGTAGGACAATTGAGGAAACATTAGGGGTGTAACCTTACAAAAAATTAATGAAATAAATGTTACAATAATCTTCCATTTTTTTCGTAATTTCATATCCTGTTATTTTCTTTAGTGTAAACTTTTTCTTTTTGTCTCAAATTAAAATCTTAGCTTTGTTTCCTGATTTTAAATAATCACTTTGGTTTTTCCTTAAATTCATGTAATACCATGCAATTAGCTTAATTGCAAGTAAGAATCTTCCAAGTTGATCAGTAATTTACTTTTGTTGACTTCATCTGATTGAAAAGGATGTATTCAATGTGTGTATGTTTTAATGAAATATTTAGGGAAAATTCTGACTTTGTAAATTTTTGTAGTTGGAGCAACTGCCCTTTTTAACAAGATGATTTACCTAGGTGGTGTAACAAGATGAACTTAAATATTTTTATACCATGCATATTTTATTTCATTACATAGACATTTACCAATAATGTATCTAGATAAAACTGCCCATCATTCTCCCTAACCAAGATTTGGCTTAAAAGTCTCATGTTTTTGTACTGAAAGGATTTCTGTTAATATGTAGAAATTCAAAAATAGTTAAATTGTCTTTCATTTTGTTTTAAATATTTATTTGCAAATAAATTCCTTGACATTTCAATTTTCATTGAAATCTTAATGTGTTCTCCATCTGGTACCTGAACTTTTGATTTTTGAATTCTTTAAGGAATTTTCTTTCCCATGGGGTTTACTGTCTTTGGTAAACACGGGTTACGCGCCCTCGGGATACCCCAGCGATCCTTCTCTATTTTCGACCTTCCTTCTTGTCAACAAATTTGTCTTTTCTTCATGTCTAGACCACAGTTAAATCTTGTTTGGCGCATCATAGCCATATCTGGCTCTTGCGCCAGTAAACTTTACTTTCTCTCTGTCTTGAAGGAATTTGATTGTAAATGCCAATTAAAGCAGCATATAAAAAGTATTTAGACATAATGCCTGAATCTGTTAATTATTGCTCCAAAATATGTTAGTATGAAATTTATATAAAATAGAAGCATTTTGATCTTTTCTGGATATTACTGTAATTAGCAGACATTCCGTTTGTATAGTTGTCATTTCTCCACTAGCTCATTTAAAATTCAGAATCTGCAAAATGATACTCTCAGTATGATTTTTGCTTTTATAGGCTCACTATATAAAATAGTAATTTAATACTTAAATGCAAGAACATTGAATCAAGGTAGGACAACAAACTAATTGATATTTAAAAATCCCTTTGAAAGGTAATAAAATTATTAAAGCAAGAGAAAGTAATCTTCTTTCAAATAAATAATCTAGCAAAGATATATTTTAATTGTTTTGTTTCTGCATATTTTGATTATGAAAAGTTATATGTATTAATATTAGTTTTAATGGCAAGAATCTTCATCTTATTTCAAGTACCTTCTCTTTTAAATATAGTTTTAAGTTCTCGTAGTCATGTGAAAAAATTTTAATTTCATTGTTCATCCACATGATTTTTCTGGCATTTCATATTTTTTTTAATTTAAAATTGGTTGTTTCTTATTAAATATGCATGTTGAGCATATTTAGTTATGTCTATTCTAAAATTTCAATTTGTTTTGATGCTGAAATTAAAAATGTTTCTTTCAAAATATTAATAAAGAAATCAATTTGAAAAGAAATACAAACAGTTGTGAAATAATTAAGAAACAACAGTGATAATCAATTATAACTTATTGGTTTTTAGTTCTTAGTACTCGTGTCAAATATTACATTTATTTCTGTTTCTTCTTACCAAAGAAATTAATGTGTAAGTTTTGATATTGATGTGTTGAAAAACTGGATATTGCTGAAATTTTGAAGTGAAATTTACTTCAAATTTAAAGAAATCTAAGAACTCTAAAGCTCTTATTTTTTACATTTTTATTCAGTGTTGTACTTATACATTAATAATACTGATCTAAAAAATATTAAGAAATTTTTCAATATTTTTAATTTTTTTTAGAGAGATATGTTTAATTTACTGTTAATTGCTGCTGCTATGAAATCAACATGTAAGCACCACCAAAGTGTATTAAGGTAAGAAAATATTTAAATATGACCATCTTATTGAAATACTGTCTTTCATAATATATTATACCATGATTTATTTCAATGTTTTTATGTATCTATGTATATTTTCAGACAGCTGCTGAGTGAGCGGACAAGATTTAAAAGCATAAGTCAAGTGCCAGATTGATGTGATTTAGAAGCTTTAAAAATTAACTGTATCTTTCTCATATTGCTATTGTGTGAAGTATTTTTTCTTAAATTCAGTGTTCAAACACTCTCCAGAGACATTTTTAAACATCGCCTTTCATTTCAGCATTTCAATTATGAAATATGTTTTTATGCAGTCTTTTTAAAAGAAGGGGATTGAGTTGTGTGTTGGAAAAAGTTTGGAAACAAAAATTTGTGATATACTACCATTATGTATGATTCAATCAATTTATTAAATGCTGCATGTTGAATATATTATGTAAAAGATTTGCTAAAGAGAGCTTGAAGTGTAACTATAAAAAAAAAAAGTTTAATGCAGTAATTAAAGAAATATTTCATTAATGCTGGAAAATATCCAATTTTATGGCTTGAAATGATGGAATTTTTACTGTGTCGGAATTTACATAATGAAAAATTCCTTCATTTTGATTTGTAATATATGTATGTGTAAATGCATTTTGAGAAGTAGTTAATTTAGAGCTTTCTTGTTAAATATGTTTTCCAGAGCAGTATTCAAAATTTCTGTATAACTAGATTGGGTAGTTTTGTTCCAATTTTAATAATTTTTATTTGTACAAATTTAAAAGCAGTTTGATGAACTTAAAGTTGAATTACGTTGTGCTCTAATTTAAAATGAAATTTGAAAGCTACTGTTATATTTTCACTCCTATATTAGCTTCCAGTATGTTATTTTATTACAGCAGAAATTTAAGTTAACCTTTATAATTTTTATTTTCTTACAATTTTTGATTTCTTGAAATGCTTAAAATGTTTTATTATGTTGGTTAATTAGATTTGTAGATTAGAGATACATTATATTTTATGTAGTTTACATGGCTCATTATATTTTAAAACAGTTTAAAAATTGTTAATTTAAAGATATGATCTAATTTTCTAAATATTTTGTATTGATTATGTAATGGGCAGTTTTAAGTGTATTTTCATTTTTGCATTATATAAAACTAAAATTTCAATTGTGTGTGTGATCATAGTGTAATTGAAAAAAAGAATGGACCCATGTGTTTCAATGAAATCTAACATTCTTAAAAAAAATAATGGGAAAAATGTATCCTAGAGTATCAGAGTATTAAGGTGCTCACAAATTGGAATTAAGAGTTGAAATGTGTATTCAATTGGTTTATTCAGTGTTTTGAATGAGAACAGTTTTGTTGAGTAAATAAATTCTTTGGATCAATGTAGAAAATAAAATCATTTCAAAAATTTACCTACTAATTCAGTAAAAGAAATGAGTTAATATTTTTTGTTCTCAAAGACAATTGAAATCTCTCTTATGGTAGAGGTTAAAAAATTAGTGCAATTGTTTTTTCAATTAAAATCTGAGTTTTAATTAGGTTAGTTTTATTAAAGAATTTCATTAGATTAAATAAAGGTTTTAGATTTAAAATTAAAATATAATTATATTATAAAGTTATTAAACAATGATTGTGTATGTGTGTATATGTAATGCATATATATAATTGCTTACGAGTATTGGTGGAAGTGAATCTAAATATAGAAGTAAGCAAGTTAAATGTGTATAATTTGTGACTTGTTTAATAGTATTTTTGCATCAGAATATGTTGCTTTTTGCATAAAAGATTTATTTTTGGACCTTCTGCATAATATTTTAAATTTTGTAAGTACCTAAATTTCTCATTGAAAAGGAAATTCTATTTTTAAACATTGACCCTTAATGCTTTCTTGTAACTAAATAAGTTGCATGTTTTGAATGAAATGTGCTTGATAATGGATTATAAAATTTTGGTTATCAGGCATTCATAGGTTGATGAAAGAGCTGCTACCAGTTTGAAATATCTGATTTCTTAGAATTTCAGCTATTTTTCACATTTTCAATACTTAGAAAATTATTTAATTTGGGGTAAATGGTGTGAAAATCATGACCTGAGAATAGATGAAAAAAGTAATCTAAACTTACTACCTTTTAAATTACAGAAAGCTGATAAATTTATAAAAAAATTGTATCAATTATGTTGACATAATTAAGTTGATAATATTATTTCATAAATTTTAATGTTATTTCTGAAATTGGTATATAGTTTTAATTTTTTTTTCAAGCTGCTTTTCTTTTGTATAACTGCTTTTCTGTCATATAACAAACCCCCCTGAAAATTGTAACATAAATCTAAAATATGGTGTTATCGGATTAAATTTTTGGAATTAGAATTGTAAAAAACTGCTTATTTAGTGGAATATTTAAAAATTTTCTAGTACAATCATCAGATTTTTTTTTTTCAAGTGGCATATTCAAATATTGATTTATAAAATAATTAGTTTCCACAGTGATACATAATTGTCTACAAATTCTACATTTTTAAAGCTTAGTATTGCTGTGTTTCTTTTAAGGTTTGAAAAGTAAATAAGCTATTTTACTTGGGAAAAAAGGTACAGTTTTAATGTAAGTACAATTTCATGAAGCATCTGATGTTGAGTGAGGATCATTTTAAATATCTGTTTTGAAAATTTAATTTAAAATATTTCTGAGATACAGAAAGAAAATACATGTAGAAATTTCTGATAGTTTATTATAAAGATGCTCATCCTTAAAAATTTGATGAATATGAAATCGCAGTTATGTATTTCAAATGAATAAAAAGTTAAACTTTTATTTTTGAATAGACTGAAAGATAAGTCTAAATTTTTATAAATGTGTCTTTGCAAAGAGAATTTATTCTAACTCGGCTAGTAATGCTAACATTATATATTCTTGTTTTTGTTATTAAAATTAATGAAATCATTAAATGAATGAATTATAAAGTTACTGTGAAATACTTCATATGATAGAATTTCTCACATAACTGTCATAAAATTTTTTTAATCATATATATAAATACCAACTACTCAAATTCCTTTACTTTTTAACTGTAGTATAAATTTTGCATTATTTATATATATTTGCTTAAAAGTTGAAACGTTTATTTTATATATAAAGAATAGTGTGTTGTAATAGGAACTGTAATTTTTCCTGACAAGAGAATGTTCCAGGATATAATTTTTGTGAAAGTTAGTGCTAAAAAATGGATTATAATTTTATTAATTTTATTTTTTGTTCTTAAATTAACTAATTACGAATTGCTTGTCTTGTAATTATATATAGAAATTAGGTATACTATGATGCTTTTTCTTATGATCTTAAATAAATTCAATTTAAAAATGTCTGTATTAGGCTTGTGTTTATATATATTGTAGAAACAAATGATTGCTAATTCTTTTTTAACCTAAATCCGAAAATATTTTCCTAGTTAAATGTGCTCTCTTTTGAAAAGTGATTCCATTTAAGAAATAATATTAAACATAAAAAGGATAATTTATATAACTTGCATTATTTGTAAACTGATGAAGAATATTTTAAATTTACGATGAAATAGTTGGAAATGCCATTATTAAGTAATTTATGTATTTTTAATGTGTGTCACAAATTTTATAATTTGTAGTTATTGTAAAATGTTTTATTTTAATATAGGATAATAATTCTTTGATTTGTGGCTTAGCTAACTGATACCTATATTTCTCTTGCTATTGATCTGCTGTGTTACTAAGAATAATTCTTAAAAACTATTTAAAATATCTAAAGTGCTTTTGCATTATCTACAAGTATTTTATTAATAGTTTTAGGTACAAGGTGTGGTTTAAAAGTTCTGTGAATTGTATGAAAAAAAAACCTGAATTAAAAAAACTGGTTTTGGTGGAAGAAAGTTTTTATTCAAAATGATTGCTTGACTATTGTTAATGATTTCCAATAATTTCGTAGCCTTAAATATTTTTGTGAAATTGTTACTATCATTTTTTGTAGGTGATCGTGCTGTTTTGATTTAATCCGTTTTTTAGAATTATGTATTGATAAATGTGATTTTGTACAGTATTTAATAATAAGTTTCAAATTCCAATTGCATTGAATTTTAACTTCTGAATTGGTGGTATTAATCAGTTTTAGATATGCTTTTTGAACTAGTGTTCAAGAGTTCATTTTCAAAATAGTAGGACAATATATTTTTATATATATTTTAATTACATAGTTCTAGTAGTTTTTTGATGATTATTTCTTTAAGTTTGTGAAAAGTCGTTTTGGTGTAGTATTAACTGTAACATTTAATTACTGTGTTTTGTTTGTTATGTAATGTAAACTTGACAAATTTTCTCCAACTTGCTCAAGATGTGCCATTTCTAAGCAAAAAATAAAAAATGCAGATACAAATAAGCGCACAGAGGTGTTTTTCACTGCTCAAACATGATCATTACAGTTGAATTACTCAACAAATTTTATACTATATTTCATCTTTGTTCACTGAACTTTTTTATCACTCCTCGTAAATTGATTTTTTAATTTTTTGGAATATTGATAGCTCTACCTTTAAAACTCAATCTGTGCATGCTTAGAACACTTCAGATTTTTGTGTGCAATAACAAGTACCAGTGTAGCAATGCTAAGAAAATCTATTAGTCTTATTAAAGTTTCATTAATCACTATCTTAATTTGGGTGAAGCAAGACTTAGAGCTTGACAAATTTTGGTGGATCTTTATATTTTCTTCTGAAAATAAATTGTAGTTATATTTTAAAGTTAAATCTTTTAATGAGTTACTTGCTGTTTGTTTAGTTATGCAAGATATAAAATTTTGTAATTTAATGCATTTAAATATTTTATAGTTTGGAAATGTATGTTCAAATTTCATGCGTTAGTTTATTGATAATGCAGAAATGGAACACTTATTTAGTTATAAATTGAATAGATCAGATGTGATGGTCTGAAGAGTATTAGTATGAGTAGTTGTGCTGCAAATTAGCATTTTATACCAATAATGAAATATATTAATATTTGTTTAAATATTTGGTTTCAAAGATATTAATCGAGTTCTAAAGAGGAAAAATTGATAGCAAAGCAAGGAATGCAAAAGCACATAAATAGTGCCTGAGTTTTTAGCAAGTTAACATCAATATATTTGCATGTGCTATTTAACTGCCAATTTGTGTGTATATACACACACATAGCTAAAAATATAAAGTATTCACAATTTTAGGTCGGATCTCCTTTTTAAGAGAGCAGCTTTGTGTAATATTTTCCCCACTATATTTTTTAAAAAATAAAAATCTTATTGTATTCCTGTTTATAAGGTTCCTAGAATTTCAAAATGGTCATTATTATTTCATTTAAAGGTACAAAATATTTTACCATACACATAAGCAATCTTTTTATATCCATCAATAGTGGAATTTTAAATATTTGTCAGTTTAATGGAAAATATTTATCATTGTTAATGTTATGAATTTATAGGTTTGAGGGGTTCTGTTGTTGTGAATAAACACAGAATTAGGTAATTTCATTTGTAAACATCCAAACCCATTATTTTTCTCGTTTGATTAATAAGAATTGGCAAATGAGCAATAAAATATAACAAGCCAATTAATATTTGACATATAGTGGCATGTTTTAAAAATGTAAGTATCAAGACCAAACAATACATCAGGAAAAGTCAAATAAGGAGTCTATAAATCTTTCATTGGATTATGAAAGTTGTTTTTAATTTTAAGATCAGACCTAAAAATTTTAGAAGTATAAATTTCTGTGTTAAACTTGTTTTTAGCATTTGTTGCTAAAAGGCTCTGCTGAAATAATATCGATGTGTCAATCTAAAATATGGGAAGGATAAATATGATTGTATATTTTTATGGAGAACCTCTGAAATATCATTTCCTTATAATTGAATGTATCAAGTTTCTTTCAATATTTATAGTTGCAATACTTGAGTATCCTTGTTGGTTATTGATATTCTAATAAGTTTTCATATATTGTGTGGTAATTTCTTCATTTTATCTTTTGTTTTGAAGTTTTATTGTTGGTTATTTGTTTGTTGTAAATTTGTTTTTATTATAAGAAAAACATTTTATCTGGAAATTGAAATTGAAATGAGTTATCAAAGTTTAAAGAGTATGAAACTGTTATTTAATTATTAATTTAATTAAACTGTTATTATAAAATGTATATTTATTGCTGGAACTTAAAATTTGTTTTAATATTAAACTTTATTTTCACAATTTGTTTTCAATTTATGTATTCAATCTTTTCTCAAGCAATTTTAATGTAAGATGAAATAAACCCTTTTACAAAAAAAGAAAGAAAAATAATATTTTTTTTCTTTTTAAACGTTCAAAACGTTTTGATAGATTTGTGGAGCATGTTTAAAGTATAGCTAAAACAATAATGGATTTTTTTGTAATTTTTTTTATTGATCCTTCTCTTTGTTTTTTCTATTTTTTCAATTGATTATTAGGTGGATTATATTTTACTCTGATAAATCTTGGGTGTTGTGGTAATTTTGATAAATTTACCAATAGAAAATAATTGCTGAGCAAATTCTATTTTCTTTCCATGACAAATTTCTTTTAAAAAAATTAAATCATTTTGAATTAATTTTGTATCTTTCCATTCATGTCCTTCAATTTTATAAACAGCTCTTACTCTATGTAAATTTTTATTTGCTAAAAATAATTGTGGGATTTTTTCTTTCATATCTATGTAAAAAAATTGTAATTGATTTTTTTAAAATTGTCTTTATCTTATGAATTATAAATGTAATATGTCGCCTGCATATACTTAAAATTATTAATTATTTCATTAATTGTTGTTGATTAAGATGTTTTGAAAATTATTTTATCATTAAAGAGTTATAAATGCTCTTACAACTCAATATTTTATTATAAAATGTCTTTTTTGTTAATTGTAGAGATGTTTTCATTGAATGCAATTATTTTCTTATCTTTTACTAGTTATAAGTGGATTTATGGAAGAAAAACGATTTTTTTTCCTCAGCCAATTGTATAATTTGACATGAATATCTGAATAAGAATTTTAATATTAACCGATCTATTTACCTAGACACCCTTGAAATTTTCTGAATCTTCCTGTGATGTATATTTAACTATATAAGAATCTGGTAAAAGAACAAGTTTATATAATTTTTATTTTTGCCATTGAATGTTAATTGTATTGTTACTGGTAAATTTATTTGCTATTTGTATATAAATTAAATGTCAATGTTATATTTTCTTTGTTGGCGTTTATGGTTTTAAATGTTGCCTTATTATTTTTTTTTTGTTGCTCTTTCAGTACCAAAAAGTATACTGTTTCTAGGAATTAAATGTTACAAAGAAACTGAACATAATAAACTTATTTTTTTATCGTGTTCTTTTCTTGACAGTGATTTAATTTTCTGAATGACTGTTTAAATTTAATAATTTAAAATTACTACAGATTGTGTTTAAATATTAATTTTACTCTTGGTGTCTCAGAAAAATATAAAATATGTAGATAAGGCTTTATTTGAAATGTTTAAAGACCTGTTTTAGTTTGGATTTTTTTAAAGTCTTGGCATTCTTATTTTTTTTTTTTTTTTTTAAAAAAAAAAAAATTTATTTTATTAGATAATGTTTAAACACTGCTCTGATATGCTGATTTCAATTATAATTCTTCTAATTAAATTAAAATTATGTCATTTCAAACTTTTAAAAGTAAATATTTTTTAATAAGATCTTAATATATATTATCTGAAGTTTTATTTCCCTGTACTCTCTTCATATGAATGGTTATTCTAGCGATTCTGTTGAAATTACAAAATTCTTGTAAATAACTTACAATTTTTTAAAACAGTTTATCCAACTCTATTTATATGCCAAAATTGGTTTTTATCATTCAGGGAGCATTTTAAATTGATAATAAAATTTACATATTGTAAAATATAAAAATACAGTGATACATTTTTGAGCACATAATCTGCTGATAATTTTCTGTATATATAGTTAAATGTTTTAATGATAAATATAATTTCTTAGAAAAGATAATTTGATAAAAAATGTTTTGTTTTGGGAAAATTGCTTTATTTAAAAATAAGTCATTTCTTTGATAACATATCCTAATACATTGATTGATCTTGTAATATGAATTACTTTTATATTAAGGCCCTTTTATTACATTTATTTGATTATGAACTTAATATATAATATAAAGTTCATAATCAAATACTTAGTGTGACATTTATAGGAATATTAGTTTGTGGGGAGGAGAATGTGGGCAAAAAATTTAAAAGGAAAAATCTTACTTTCTATTTTCACAATTGTAAAAGTGTTTTGTATAATGAAATACTTCCTTAGAATCAATTTACTAGAAGATTTTTGAATGGGAAGATGGATAATGCCATTTAAATCTTGTCATGTACAAAGACTGAACTATGAAATTTAGTTTTTTAATGAAACATCCATTGTAACACATTTTAGAAATGGAAAGATAGGGAAGAAATTTTATATATAATAATGATATTTTCTTTTACTCTAGCATGGCTCATAATTAACATACATATGAATAATTTTATTATTTTTTTTAATGTATTATGTTTTCTATATAAAAAGTATATTATGTCAGTTAAATTATAATTAAAATTTTGTTATCTTTGATTTGTATACAGATTCAACTTATTTATGTGCCACTGAAAAACAGTTCATATCGCTTCGAATACCTTGATAGAAATACCAGACACTCTTTGATCAGTGACAGTTGAATATATTTTTGAAATTAAATTTTTTAATAGTGTATCGGTCCACCCACAGTAAAAAGTCAATTTTTTAAATCACATTCAGCATCTGATTTGTCGATTTGTTCTGTAAAAGTATTCGGCTTACACACACAACAAAATATTGCAAATGTTTTTTCTGTTGTTCTTCAAAAATCGAATATAATATAAAATGAGATGATCTTAATTTACAAAAAAATTAAATTATATTTGAAATTATAACAATTATAAAATTTTGTTTAATCTTAATAGTAAAATATGCTTTTGCTTGTATAGATTTCCATAACTTAGCTATAAAATCAAATATTGTAATTTCCTGACAGAGTATTTAATTTTAGTGTATTTATTACAATATAAGTTTTATAATTATTTCATTATGGACATATTTTTTAAAAATCAATGTTTCATGTTGCCCAAGTTAGCAAAAACTTGCAGAAATTTCTATTACAGTGAAGGTGAACTTTTTAAAGCTCGAATGTGTCAAAATTCACACACACGAGTAAAGAGCTTAACTTAGGTGTCGTGTACATGAGAAATATCAATTCCTTTGTGTAGTATAAGTTAAAAAGTAAAGTTACGCTTGAGATATATTTAATTATTATTTTACATTGGTGAATTTTTGGTTACTGAATTTTACACAAACAAGTGAAGCAAGCGCAGCGCGTGTTGACTCATCTTTGGACTGACCGTCCGTGAACAATGAATGTCACCCAAAATGACTTCGCTTGTCACAGTTTCGCCATCACTGCTTTATTGCTTAGGTTGCCGTGGTAACCTAGTTGTCATGGTCGCGAACTCGTGACCGGCTTTCTTTCTGTCGAGTCGTGGGTTCGAGCCCTGATGCTACAAAGTATCGGTGCTGATGCACATAACATCTGGTCAAGGTCCAAAGTCCCCCCCCGTTGGCGTGGTGTGAAAGTTTGGCGAAGGAGGTGCCAGCTCCGATATTGTCCTTGTCAACTGACCGAGGTTGAAAATTACGATTGCCGTCGTGTTGCTTTTCAGTGCGACGTTAATAAACAATTGCAATCCTTAAGTTGTGGACTGTCTGTTCTTATCTTTCCCGGTGGAAATTAACTGCCTTGAGCTTCTTTCTCCCTCGAGGGCTTACCTTATTTTAGGTAAGTACGGGACTTATGACCTCCCTTATTACTCTAGTGATTCATCTCTATTTTAGACCCTCCTTGTCAATCAATTTGTACTCCCCTCCTATCCAGAGTAGTTAAAGCAAATAGTAAGCACAACTTCGCTAGACATGTTTCTTTTACCATAAACCTTGCCATTGGCTCACTGATTCTCTGTTTCAATTTTTTAAATAATTTTTTTTAATGTAAATTTTTCACCGATATTAACAGGAGGTACAAAGTTCTCTCATTCTGGGAACTGGCGGAACTTTATTCATAAATGTAGCAGCTTTGGATCTATTTAGCATGACAATACAAGCAAAAGAAATTAGCAAGACACCGCATAATTTCTTGTGCTTTTTTCAAGAAGATGCCAACACAATTGTCGTCACCTGACCGAGGTTGAAAATTACTAGGTCCTTCGCCAATAGCCCTCGTTCTGCATCTAAGTGCGATGTTATTAAATAATCAAATTGTTTTATTTAAGTGCATTTTATAGCAATTAATCCTATTTTTTATTAAATTGTCAAATTATTCTCACATATTAAAAATTTCAATAATTTGTGAAATCACTGGCACTTATTTTTTTGGAGATTGAACAGAAAGCGAGGCAAAAGTATTATGCGTGGAATTCTTTCATCTGTCAATTCAAGCAAATTGGGACATGATGTCGATTTGATCAGTTTAATCTTTGTTGCAGCTGTTCGATATATTAACAGACAGATTTTGATGGAAATTTGGAGAGGGTTTAAGTTTTCTAAATCAGTACACGAAACAAACTGTTATTAGAAAGCCTAGATTAGGCCGTAGAAGAATAGAAACTTTTCCGTGACAGTCATAAGTTTATCGCTACAGAGATCCTCTGCTAAAGAACTTTACTTAATGGATGCTAGGGTTACTCTTATCCTGATAGCCTACCATGCTTCCAAGTCCGTTTTCCAAATGATCAGAATACCTAAAATAATTCAATGGCCTTTTCATTATCCTGCATGTTGATGATATCAGAAATGTGATTACAGCCGTCTATGATAATTTCGTTTCCAGAAAGTAAATTTTTCAATTTACATGGCACTTTCTTGCCATAATGCATCTTTGATAAATGCATCTTTTCATCTCATTTTTTTTAGAAGGGGAGGGGTTAAAATAGTGTAGTATTTGTGTGTGTGAAATGCAGTTGAGGATTTTTAAAACACTCAAATTCCAAATATATAGACGTGAAAATATTCGTAGTCTTGAACATATTCTATGTAAGCGTTCAAGATTTTCGGAATACAATGGTTTGTGAATATGGCGAAAAAATTCATCTTTAATTATTTATAAACTAATTATTTTGCTTAAAGGATTGCTCTGTATACTCGTGTAGACCGTGTATCGACATCTGCCTATTTTATCTAAAAATTTCTTTAATAATCATCGCAGTTCATTTGAGCTTAGTAATTTGGAAGTTATTGCTCAACGAAGTATCCTTACTCGTTATTAATCAGTGGCGGCTCGTAGCTTAAGTCAGTGAGGGTGCTGCAGCAGAACATTTTCAGTCTTTGTTTTAAAATTGTGTAAAAGGAAACAAACATGTATAAAAGCGAAAATTTATTCAGTAACTTGAAAAAATCCTAAAAAAAAAAAAAAAAAATTTTATTTTAATCTAAATCGTCACAGTTCAAGCTTAATCTATTTATTTAAAAATAAAATTCCTTCTTTTTTTAATCTGCACGAAAAGATCAATATTTTTCTCCTTGATCTCTGGATGCCAACTGAGGATATTTTTCTGTATTGAAAGTACTGCATGCGCATTTAGTCTTTCCGAGTGACCGCGGTAGCCTAGCGGTCATGGCTTCGGATTCGTGACACTCCCGGGATACCCTAGCGATCCTTCTCTATTTTCGACCCTCCTTCTTGTCAACCATTTTTACCTTTTTTTTCAACTTCACGTCTAGACCACAGTTTGATCTTGTTTGGCGCAGCATGGCCATATCTGGCTCTTGCGCCAATAAAATTTACATTCACTCACTCACTCACTCGGATTCGTGACCTGCGGTTTTCGTTCAGTCGCGGGTTCGATCCTTGGCTGCTGAAGACCCGCCGTGTAGCCGGGGCTGATGCACGTTAAATCTATCGGGACCTAAAGCCCTCCCATTGGCGAGGTGTGGAATTGAGGAGAGGGGGTGCCAGCTCAGGTGTCGTCCACGTCACTTGACCGAGGTTCAGAATTACGTGGTCCGTCGCCAATAGCCCTTGTGTTGCTTCTAGTGCGACGTTAATATAAATTAAACTAAAACAAAATCTTTCTTTTTTGATTTTGCAGTCTACTAGGAGACGGTTACTGACTTTAAGCTTAAGTATTATACTTTGTACAAGTATAAAGAAAGAATTAAAGAAAAAGCACTCATTATATACATATTAAATGTGATCGATGATATTGGGGGCGCTGCAGGTGCCTACACACGAGCCGCAACAGATAGTAATGATTACCTTTAAAATTTAATACTAAAAAATTCAAACTTTACAATTATAAGAAGTTTTTTGTACATATAGTCAGCCCATTTCAACAATATTTTCTCTTTTTTAAGTAATAAAAACTACTAAATTTACAGGTATAATTTGTAACTTCAAACTTTTTTTTTAATACTTTCATTATAAATGTAATTATAAGTTTGTAAGTGCTTAAAAAGTTATTGCTTAAACCAAATTAAGAAACCTAGCTCTTCCCACGTATTCATGAACTGGGCCCATATTTTTCCATTTGATTTAGTATGAATAAAAGAAAGGAAATTTTAATTTCAACAAAGTACTGCAAAAACATGCTTTAAACAATGATTTTTTTTTTTTTTGATAAGTTTAATTATTTTGTCAATTTAATATATGGTATTTAAGTGATAATTGTACTTTGTGCTTCAAATTTAACTTTAATGAGACAAAAAAAAAAAAAAAAAAAAAAA
>BMAW01063478.1:289771-329869 GCA_019974015.1 Nephila pilipes | reverse complement strand
CCCCCCCCCCCCCCCCCAACGGAGGCTTACTTTCTTCAAGTTATCATGAACATCATGACACCAAAGGTACTTTCTCATGGGGTTTACTGTCTTTGGTGAACACGTATGACGTGTGCCCAGGATACCCTTTTTATTTTCAACCCTTCATCTTGTCAGTCAGTTATATTTTTTCCATTGTTCCTTGTGGTCATGGTCGCAGACTCATGGCCGACGTTGCTTTCGTTGAATCGTGGGTTAGAGTCCTGATGCTACTTTCTACCCGTCGTGTAGCAGGTCTGATGCACATTAAATCTAGGAAGGTCCGAAGTCCTTCTGTTGGCGTCATGTCGGCTCAGGTGTCGTCCTCGTTGCTTGACTGAGGTTGTCATTAGTGTTTTTTTTTTTTTAAAGTGCGATGTTAATAAACACTCACAAATCGTAGTTACGCCTTGTTTGGCGCTCCATAGTCACATTTAGCTCGTGCTCCTTTAAACTCCATCGTCTCATACTCTTATCACTACCGCGCCTTTGTGCGTGCAGGAGTTTTCACCAATACAAAAATTAATCAAGAAAATGTTTTGGACGAAACGTGGACAAAAAAAAGTGTACTATTTTAATGTTCTTCGTTTTAAAAACTATATTTGCTTGGAAATCTGTCATGAGTATCTCATAATTTATTATTTACATGTTTGTTACCAGCAAAATTTTTTATAATTCACTTGAAATCATCATTCAGTTATTGGTATCAATTACCTTGATACATCTGTTGTCAAACTAAATTGTAGTTTGACAAGGTGTAACTATGTTGTCGTTCTTCGTGGAGTTCGAATGTAAATTTTATAAATAAGTTAATTTCTCTCTCTCATATATATATATATATATATATATATATATATATATATATATAATGCTTCGATGATGTTGGAGATTGTATCTGAAATTCTTATCAATAGCATTTGTCAAAAACCAGTAGAAATTAAATTAAAATATAACTCAATTTTAATTGATGTTTTGAAAAAAAAATTTACGAGTATTTTGCGCACTTATGCTTTGGTTTTGTCGGCCGACTTTCTCTAGTTTTTAATTGAGAATCTTGCATATCCAATTGCTTTATTCAAATTGGGTTGGAAAATTCTGTATCAAAGAAATAGTTTTAATTTGTTAGAGTACTTACATAAGATAGATGTAATTCAAACAAACTATTACATTTTTACAATTTTTCGCATTTTAATTAATAATAAATGTAAAGTTACATTTCATTAATTTTTGATGAATTGGAAGTGAAAAATTTTTCTGACACTGTTTTCTCCTTACTATTTAACCTGTGAATTAAGAGATTGACTTGTTTATGAAATTTGATATTGCGTATAGTGAATTAGAGAAAATCTTTTTCATTTCTTAGGTGTCTATATCTTGTTTAATTTTCAACGCAACATTGAAAATTTGATTCCATTCTAAGGATCTATTAAAATGCACGTGTTTAAATTTGTTATATAAAAATAAGGATAAAAATTCTGCAAAACGTGTATGGAATAAAAATTCGATAAACAATTATAATAGATCAATTCAGAGTTATTTTTATTTAAGTAAATATCATGTGTAGGATATAAAGGATAAAAATAAGTAATCTCCGTTAATTTCAATTTCCAAGCTCTCCGCATTTACTCAGGAACGCATTGTACCTTCTCTTCTCCCATAATATCCACCCCCCAAGACAAAAAACCCTCAGCCCTTTATTTTCATTCTTGATATGGCTCTGAAGAATATTCCCTCAGGGGCCTTCCTTCTTTATTTAGATACAAGCATCATGACCCTGAGGCATCCTAGCAATTTTTTTCTTTCTCATGGGGTTTATTGACTTTGGTAAACACGGGTGACGCGCCTCTGGGATGCTCTAGTGATCCTTCTCTATTTTCGACCCTTCTTGTTAACCGATTTTTACTTTCTTCCATTTTTCAAACGTCCTTATCCTTGCCAACCAATTTTATCTCCCGCTCCCATTTTTTTCCAAACACATTAGATCACATATATACATTGTTTGGTGCAGCATAGCCTGATTTGGTTTTCGCGCAATCTCAAATTTCACTCATTTACTCTGAATATTATACATCTGATAATTTTTTCAAAGTAAATACGATGAGTTTTTTATGATGTTTTAAGCTATCACATATAGTATTTTAAAGACATCTGTAGATTGGTTATTCTTGTTATATACAATAAATTTATATCTATATGATAAATTTATCTTTCATTCGTTAATCAATTTAACTTTAGAAAAAAAAAAGAAAACTTACCATCTTTCTCCGTTTGGAAGAAAAAACTTGTATGTATATTCTCTACAACTAACCGAACAACAGATGCCAAAGGCCTGGTTTATCTGACTTTTATAAGGCGGTAATACTCTTCTTTCTATGTATGTGTAGCAGACCTCACACGTATAAAAACGTTATTTCATTACAAATCCCAATTCCTTTTACTGGATGATAATGGATTCCCCCAGGTGCCGAATTTGTGAAGTGTCTCTCTGAGAGAATATAAAAAATAAATTCTTTTCGACTCAGACAAAAGAGGAAAGATCTATTCCAATAATCCTTTCCTCTTCGCAGATTTAATTTACAAAGTACGATATAACAAAGTTCAAGAAAAGCGGTCGAAAAAATATTTTTTTTTTACGCTTATAAATCAAAATAACTAAATTCATGAATTTCTATTAAACATATGTATTTTTTCTCAAATGAATGGACAAAATTATTCAATATATATGAAATTTTTTACCGGAATTTAGCATTCTTCATATATATTTTTTAAATGAAACCTTGATTTATCATAAGAAATATATTTGAATTTGTTTAGAAATAACACAAAATATTTAAGTAAAACGAATTTAAAATTGTGCACAAAGTTTACTATTTTCATCAGCACTATTGAAGGTATAATAGAGTTAACTGATGTCCTAAACTGAAGCATAATTCCTAAAAAGCGAAAAAAATGCGAATAAGTATTGAGGAGTTGGTTTGAAATAACTCTTGTTAAGTATCATCTATTGAAGATGAAGCTTAGTCTTTTTGCAAAACATTTCAATTGGTGTTCTGAATGTTCCTCAGTGTGTGATTTCGACTGTAGCAGAAGTTTCAAAGGACGGGAAAATGTAACACGACAACCAGTACTAGATCGAATTTTTATCGGCCAAGAGTCGCAACTACTCACCAAAACCGATATTCGACAACAACTGCTCGACTTTAGAGGGATAGTTATGTCAGGGTTCACTGATTCAGCGCAAACTGTTTACAGGAGACTCAATCCTTTTGGTCTCTATGCCAGACGACCAGTAGTTTTCATTCCCCTTATATTTTCACACAAGCGCTCTCGTTTAAACAGGAGTTTGGAACATCAGTACTGGAGTTTCTGGATCAACGGGCCAATGTGATGTTCAATGGCAAATCTCGCTTTAATCTGAACACTGATTCGACTAATGATATGGCGAGAATACGGAACATTTCGGAAAAATGTCGTTTTCCGTCAAGGGGAGTCATGATGTGGGCATACATCATGCTAGACGGCCGAACAGACTTCCATATCTTTGAGATGAGGTCTGTGACTGCTGCGAAGATCGTTGAATAAGGCTTTAGAAATTCCTAGAGATGGTGCTCGTAGCGTCGAAAATTGTTTGTTTTTAATAAATTTCATGACTCTCACTAGATGTTAGTACTCGTTGATGTCAGTTACTCGTATAGAGAGACGTCAGATCTCGTCATCTCTTTCAGTTACTCGTATTTGTGATCATGACGCCTTCCGCACCTCAAAAATTTCTAATCATAACTTTTCTGCCCGTTTTCTTATTTTTTAACCATTTTATATTCCTATATCACGTTTACCGCCATCCTGACTTAGATTTCCTTCATTCTTCGCATAATTACCAATTATGCTAAACTTTTAGACACTAGGGTATTTTCAGTATCCGATCTCTTAATCGTTTTGCAGTGAAGCTAAAGACAGTTCAGACTTTTCTCAGATCTTTTCTCACTCTTTCTCAAGGAAATGTCTCAAACTTGAGTTAAATTGAAAGAGTCACATTTTGAGAGAATGAGCAAGTTTATGGGTTGAAAATGAACGGATGATATGAAAAACATTTATCACAAATTCATTTTAAATTTGTAATAAAGATAAATGCAGCCTTAAATTGAGTATTAATAATGCTAACAATTTACGTATGAAATGCAGCACACACACAACATGTAATGAAGGATTAAATATGTGAAATATATAAATTTTTTGAAGGTATGTACACACATACACATCCATTTATTTTTCTTAGTTCACTTATAAATTATCATTAAATTAGATAAAACATTTGAAAATGTTTCTAATTCTCCTATTATCTCACGTAAGAAAAACGCAAAATATGTCTAATTGGGTATCACAGAAATAATTTTTATAGATTATTATTTTTTACGCTTGTAACTGAAAATCTATGCCCTTTTCGTGCCTTTCGTTCAATAGATGTATTTCGAGTAAGTTTTTCCACTGCAAAATTGCATATGATATCAGGCTTTACATGGAAGAGATGGAAGGGCTCCAACTTTTTAAAGTCAACTAAGAACAGGAATTGGACGCAATCATTATCATAAATTACGTTTTTATCTTTGATTTTTTTTTTTTTTTTTGCATGTTTGATGTACTATTTTAACTCATATGTATCACTTTTTTAAAATTCTTGTCACAGAAGAGTTACCTTTTTCAGCGCTTCTTTACTTCTGTCAGCACGAACTTATCTTTACCTATTTTGGTGATGTGTAATTTTAATTAAGAATTTTTATCGCTTCGCCGTGTTTTGTGCAGCATAGCCACATCTGATTCTTGTGCCATGAAACTCGTATTCCAGTCTAAGAATCATGTTTAGTGAAACATTTGGGAAAAACAGCGGGTGTATTTCTTTTCACAAAACTCGGAAATTTTCAGTTTTATGTTATCAATGCTGATTGTTAATGTCGTGGTTAGAAATAGCACGGAGGCTTTTGACTACGGACCTCATAATTTTGAGCCTCGGTCAAGTGACGAGGACAATGCCTGAATAGGCACCACCCTTTCTAAACTTCCACTCTGGGCCATTGGAAGCTCTAATTTTCCAAAGTATAGTTTGGGCATTACAAATTCGCTTTTTTATATTGCTTTATTGTTTTCGATGGTTATCTCTTTAAGTTTTAGCTTTTCAAACAATATTTCTGCTTTTTTTTTTTATCTAATTTTCTGAAAAGAATAAAATTTCAAACCATTAACTGAACCGAGAACGACAATGCTTGAAAATCAATGCAATCGCATTGAAATCGTGAAATGAAATGTTGTCCATTGTATTTAAATATAAAGCGGTAATTTGTTTTTGTTCATAATTCAGATTTGAAAAAAATGAATAAAGTATAGAGATGTTTTTGAAAGAGACAGGTAGCAAAAATTAGATAAGGATACGATGAAAATGCTTTTGAATAAAAACTTCTGATAGGTGATTTATGTGCGTTCACATTTCTTGCAGTCTTATAAGAATATTTACGACTATAACATATTTTAAAGTCTCAAAACCACAGATTATACATAAAAAAATTTCCGTACATTGTTAAAATTAAAATTATTCCTTTTTTGTTTATTTATCAGAATCATAGTTGGTCATCGAGTAGACAAAATATTTTTTAAGACTCCTTTACATATGAGAACTGATACGTTCTGACATTTTGTTCCACATTTCAAATATTGAAGCATTTTGTGTTTTCCATTGTAGCACAAGGGAATTGTTTATTTATTCGTTCAAAATTTATTAACTGTTAGAAGAAGAGTAGCCATTTATTGCTCCACAATCACTGCAGGAAATGATATATAGTGATCTGATCAATAATTTTCTTCTTCGTAAATGTATTTGTCTTTTATATGGTAATATTTCGTGGTAAGATTATATAAATGTCACCATAGCGCCAATGGTTGAAAATTATAGAAAATAATTAAAATTAAGAGATTTCATTTTTAATATATATAACTTTCTTCTCTCTTTCTATAACAAAGTAGTAAATTGAACGAAAGTAGCTAATTCATATGTATTTGATGTTACAAAAAACGAAAATGACTAAGTTGATAATTACCTCTAGTTTTTATTTTACAAGCGTTTGTCGACAGTAGAGAATTAGCGTGACAAATGGAACCGAAAGGAAAATCCACTCGCACCAAATAGAAAAGAGTCATATAGAAAAGGTTACACACAGAAAGAGTCGTTTGTTTCGCTGTTATAAGTGAATATTTCCATTTTATTTACATTTCCCTTGTGTGATATCATTTGTTTACAGATTGGTGAACCCATTTTGTCAAAGGTCTCATGGGTTTACCTTTTTTAGGTAAGTACAGACACCATGACCCCAAAGTATCTTAATGATCTTTTTCCTTCCTATGGGTTTTACTGTCTTATGTCGCCGGCATAGCCTACTGATCCTTCTCTATTTTTGACCCTTCTTGTCAACTCATTATTTTTTTTCAAACGTCTAAATCCCAGTTATACCTTATTTGGTGTAGCATGGCCACTTGTGGCTCTTGCTCCATTAATTAAATGGAGGAAGATCCACATGTCATTTCATCATTTTATAATGCCTCGAGTACATATGAACTATCCTGACGGTTTTTGCTATGTGTGCAATGAAGAAACACTTTCTCGTCAGAAACAAGCAATCACGCCACTTATTCAAACTGCTTGTAAACCGCTATTTCGGTTTTCGAATCGGAGACCAAGACAAATCCTGAGTGCTAAATATTGTTTGAAACACTTGTGTCAGCAACAAAAGGGGAACATGGATTAATGTTAAAAGTAATTCAGTACCCTTTGCAATATCCGGAATACCCTTCTCTATTTTCGACCCTCCTTCTTGTAGCAAATTGGTTTTTTTTTCAATTTTTTCACGTCTAGACTATAGTTAAACCTTGTTTGGCGCAGCATAGCCACATCTGGCTCTTACGCCAATAACCTTTACATTCACTTACCCTTTGGAATATCATTGATTCGGAAATAACCCACAAATCATTCAGCAGACTTTTATATTTCATACCACTTATTCGGCAAGAGATATCTAAAAAGATGAATTTAACCTATTTGAATCTCCCCTCAATCATTTCGATCCACAAGGAGAAAGTCTACATATTCCAGAAGTATCAATTGGACTGTGTTGAAGGAACAAGAGATGCTGGTTAATATCCTTCAAATTATCTTTATTTCTCCCGTGAAAGACATGACTACACTTACAAAATTACTTAACATGAGCTGAGTGTCTTGATAAGATATATCATCCTAAGAATAAAAGCTGAAATGTCATCATCGACATTATAATAGTAGAAGTTGCTTATAAACACTCAGCGTCTCAGTCTACTGGACCAGTAAGAACTTCACTCCTTATTTCTCGCTTCAAGATATACTTGCTGCATCCGTGAACATAAATGAATTGATGAAGGATCTGTACCTTAATCACGATCCTAATAAATAATGACTCTTCATAACTTTTTTGAAAATTAGTTTGAAAACTGATCTATGTCGCAATGGCAAAATAAACTACTTAGCATCCCCATTGAGCATGCTGTTCGTATAAAATAATCATATCACAACATGAAGGTTTTATTTAATGTTATAAATTATATATACAGAAACAGTCAATCACAAATTCATGCTGATCTCAGTGTTATTACTCTTCTATTGGGATCACAGTTGTGGTATAAACCAAGTATTTATTATTACCAAACATTGTGTGAAGGGGCATTAGGGGTAGAGAACTTCATTACATTAAAAAAGATTGGCCTACAAGAGAAACACTTCAACCTGCCATGAAAATATACAAAAGGAACCTATCTCTAGTCTAGGAAGAATTTATTCCCTCTACTATTAAACTACGACTAATGAAAAATTTTTTAAAGAACATACAAAAAAAGTGAAGATTTCAAGTATTTAGAATCAAAATTTCTTCCAAGTCATGTACAGTTGAGAGAGTATCTTTGGCGAGAAAGAGTGATTAGGGAGCTTTTAAAAGACAAACAGTTCCAAGACGTTCATCAGGAAGTAAATAAAGATGAAACCGATAACAATACTCTTATTAATTTGTTCACTTCTACAAATGACTTATTCCATATTGAACCTACAACGCCAGAGGAAATCATCAAATATATCAAGAAAATTAATGCTAAAAAAGCCCCAGGCAAGGATAAAATCACAAATAAAATATTAAACAAATTTTCCCAATTAAAATTATTTTTATTTTTACTATTCTCATTAATAAAATTTTTTCTCTTAAATATTTCCCCTCTGCATGGAAAACCGACATTATTTTCCCAATACTAAGACCTGGAAAAAACCCAGCTTTACCCGATAGTTACCGATCAATTTCTTTATTATCAACTATTGGTAAATTAATAGAGTCAATTATATACTCTCAAGAATTTACTCTTTCACTGAAGAAAATAACATTATTAATCCTTACCAGTACGGATTCTCTAAAAGGCTTTCTAATATTCATCCACTCCTCAAATTAACTGATATTATCTCTTCAGGCTTTCAAAAGAAACTCACTACTGGGGCCGCTTTTCTAAGCATATCAAAAGCATTCGATAGAGTTTGGAATTAATGGTCTCACTTACAAGCTAATTACTTACAATTTCCCACCTGCTCTCTTTCACCTTTTACACTCCTATTGTACTAACAGATCCTTCCAAGTTAAAATCCGAGATACCCTCTCCTCTCCTCGTAATATAAAAGGGGGCGAGGTTCAAGGAAGTTTAATTGAGCCAGTATTATTCAATTTATTACTTAATGACATCTCAGAATATCCCTCACAAGCCTCAACATATATGCTGATGATACAGCTATTTTAGCTAAATTCAGAAAACCTCAAACAGTCATTTTCGCTCATAACAAACATTTAAAAATCCTTGAAAATTTCTTCGATGCCTGGAAAATTAAAATAAACTTGGACAAAACTGATGCAATATTATTTACCAAAAAACCAGGAAGTTTTCCCCCACCAACCTTCTGCAATACAACCATTCCGTGGTCTCAGACTATTAAATATCTAGGCGTTACCCTAGACAAGACACTTACATGGAAACCACACATTTTACAAACGCGTGAAAAGTTCCGACGCCTATCTCATATCAATTAATAAAACGGAATTCAACAATGAACTTAGAAAACAAAGTGCTTATGTACACTTCTGTTATGCACCCAATTTTGACTTATGCATGTCCGGTGGGGGCCTACGCCAGTAAAACTTATATTCAAATTCTTCAAAACACACAAAGATTTACTATCAGAAGGATTGCTAAAGTCAGATGGCTTATGCAAAATAAAGAAATTCTAAGAGCCCTCAAATTAACCACCTTCAGAAAACACATTAAAAAACTATCTATAAATTTCTTTAATTCACTAAGTCAAATTGACAATATCAACATTAAAAACTTTGAAAACTACCCACTATTTCATAAAATTAAAAGTCCAAGACAATTTCTCTTGAACTCCTATGAGCCCCCATAATAATTTTTTTCTTATGAATTTTTGTTATGAATTTTCAGTTTAACTCTCCCAATTTTAAAATCAATCCTCTTCTAAGTTTAAACGAAATCAAACCCACGCCGGACATGCTCCACCCACCTTACTTATACAAATTTAACTCACAATAAAAACAGCCAATAGCAATCGAATTAGCCTCTCCCCTCCAGCCAACAGGAAAGCAGCTAATCAACACTGGACTTCCAAGCCATCTCACATCAAAAGTGCATCTTTGCAGCCTTCGCCACTTACCTCACCAGCAACCAATAGCAGCTCAGTATTACTCCAGCACAACCAATAGTAAACCAGCCTCTGAACACTCCAAACAGCAAGCTCCAAATCCATTTTCACCAAGCTACATCGCAGTTTTTTCAAGATCCGGGTTAGAAGAGCGATTCCCGCTCTAGGCGCCCGTAGAATGTCAATGTCGAAGTCAATTACGTTCATCAGTCTTATGAAAAGACAACATGGTATAGTTACAAGAGTGTTTACTCATGAATATTGGGAAACAAGAGCGGGCAAAAAAATTATCTAAGCGTGTGTTCAATCAAAAAAGCACTCAAATGGTTGAACAGATGTACAATACCACAAAAATAGGGTTCACATGTTTCTTAATATTAAATTTCTCTATGACTCCATCTCAATTTCTTCCCATTAAACTGTTTAGTCGCCCATAATGAACCCGATAAGAGATTACGTCTGGACTATTGAGAAAAGTTATGAAGAGAAATTGAGCTGGTAATATTTGGAGATTATTGCTGGACAATCAAGACAGAAACGCCAAGCCAAGCTAAGTCGTTATAAATGTAGTTGTTCAATTGTTTATATTATACTTCGGGCAATGTCATGGTAGCTTGTCATAAAATAATAAATGTGTAGAAGTTTTTTTTTTTGTTGCAAATTTCATCTTGTAATCACGAATTGTGTATTTCATTAAAATAATTTCATGGTAATATTCTGTTCCTTTGCAATCATAGAAATGTAAGCAATTTGATTTAAATGCAGTTACAAGGATTTCATGAAAATTTGGCGAAAACAGTATAATTAAACAATATATATCTGATAAAAGGCTCACCAAAATCATGCAATATTGTAAAGACTTTCTGCAATTTAAAATAGTGGCCGTGGACTCGCAATCTGCAGTCTTCGTCGAGTCGTGGGCAAGTTAAATTTGTCGAGGCTCAAAGTCCTTCCTTTGGTGTGGTGTAGAAGTTAGGAGAGGGAGGTGCCAGCTCAGGTGTTGTCCTCCTCACTTGACCGAGGTTCAAAATTACGAGGTCCGTCGTCAATAGCCCTCGTGTTGCTTCTAGTGCGACCTTAATAAAATCAACCAACCACACAATTCAAAATATTGAAGGACAATTTATCGCAAAATTAGTGATAAATGTTTGACGTTACATGATATCTCAGGCTGAAATTTCAGTTACGGCATACTTTTTCTAAAAAACTTCAGGAGCTTTTGACTTTTTCTTTTGTTAAAAAATTATCTCGTCCAGAATGGAAGCAATTAGATTAGGAAAACGTTATGGCAAATGACGACTCTAGAAGTACGACTACATCATTTTAAATTCTACAAAATCCTGTCGTGACGATTCCTGCGTTTGATTTCACTAGTAGCATGTATTAATCATTTCGGAATTCAGTTCTGCATTTACAGTTCCACCGAAATAGTATTATGTTCTCATACATTCCCTTTTGTGGTACATTGCTTGTCACAAACTTTTATTTATTTGCACTAATTGATTACTACAATTATTGTTTGTCCGTAAGTTAATCTTTCTTCAGCTCGGAAGGGGCAAACTTCCCAGATAATTTAATGCTGAGAAATTTGTAATAAAATAACTATGGAAAATGTGTTCCTGATATTAAGAAGTAACCAAAGATGTGCATCCTGAATATTTAATCAACTCTCAAAAATAAATAAATAAATTCGTAAAGAAAATGAATTTTCTTAGGCCTGATATAAAAGGAGAGCATCATCTACAGATTGACTCTCTGCTGCTATGAATTAGATAATGTATAAAATAAAATGATTTAGAGAATTAAAAGTATTTACTTCCTCAATAAAAGGATTCTAAATTCATCTACAACAAATATTACATTAACTTCTTACAATTCATTACTATGCACACTTTGTAAATAATAATTACGCACTTTATATTGTATTCGTATGAGGTTTTGCAATAAAATTAATTTACAAATAAAGATTACAATACGATTAATCAAATATTAATAGTATGAGATTTCTGAAAAAACTGAATTAAAATAATTTATTTAAAAGAGCAAGTCAATTGAATAAGCAAATAATGTGTAATTTATTCATCGTAGCGCGGATAGAAAATCGCTATTCCTAGTGTATCAGTCGGTCATTCTGTCTCGGATAGATTACGGATACTTTGTATACGAATCTGCCAGCAATTCTGCCCTCGCCCCATCCACCATATTATTTTTAAAATTTGCTGTGATACATTTCGAACGTTACCTGTGCAGAGTCTCTATGTTGCGTGCAACCAGTTACCATTGGCTTTACGGCGTAAGAGATAGTCACTCAATTATCTTTTCAAAATTTCATCTGTATAATCTCATTCATGGGATGAAAGCCCCCGCATCAAGGTTTTCAAAATTTCAACAGTCTCTCCTTCACACTTTCTTATTTATCGTTACAAGGGCTTATTAAATTGAACATCTTTCAAATAAATGTTTTGTTTCTGTAGTTTTTAAAAACTGCAGTATATTAAATGATCGATGCTAATGTAACTATACTTAACAGGTCAATTGAAAAGTCTCCGGTCCGACACATAGATGGCGCTACTAGAATTAAATCCATATGTTTTTTAGTTAGCCATAACCCTCAAAAGATGCGTGTATAAATTTGACAGCTGTCGGATCATTAGTTTGTGAATTATAGCATTTTGAGTGAAGCAACTTTTGTTATTGTGAAAAAAATGAATAAAATGGAATTTCGCATGTTGGAGTTTCCGGACACTGCCCCAGGAAAATCAACCATCAAGGATTGGTATGCTAAGTTTAGACGTGGTGAAAGGAGCACCGAAGACGGTGAACGCAGTGGACGCCCAAAAGAGGTTGTTACTGACGAAAACATTAAAAAAATCCACAAAATGATTTTGAATGACCGTAAATTGAAATTGAATGAAATAGCAGACACTCTAAAGATATCAACTGAACGTGTACATCATATCATTCACGAATATTTGGGTATGAAAAGCTCTGTGCAAAGTGGGTGCAGCGCGAGCTCACTTTTGACCAAAAACAACGACGAGTTGATGATTCGGAGCAGTGTTTGAAGCGTAACAAACCCGAGTTTTTGCGTCGATATGTGACAATGGATGAAACATGGTTCCATCATTTCACTCTGAAGTCCAATCGACAGTCATCTGAGGGGACTGCACACGATGAACCCGCTCCAAAGCGTGGGAAAACGCAACAGTCGACTGACAAGGTTATGGCGTCTGTATTTTGGGATGCGCATGGAATAATTTTCATTGACTACCTTGAAAAGGGAAGGACCACCAACAGCGACTATTACATAGCGTTGTTGTACCGTTTGAAGGACGAAATGGCCGAAAAACGGCCGCATTTGAAGAAAAAGAAAGTGCTGCTTCACCAAGACAATGCACCGTGTCACAAGTCAGTGAAAACGATGGCAAAACTCCATGAATTGGGCTTCGAATTGCTTCCTCATCCACCGTATTCTCCAGATCTGGCCCCCAGTGACTATTTCCTGTTCTCAGATCTCAAAAGAATGCTCGCTGGGAAGAAATTTTCGTCGAATGAAGAGGTGATCGCCGAAACTGAGGCCTATTTTGAAGCAAAGGACAAATCGTACTACAAAAATGGTATCGAAAAGTTGGAGGGTAGCTATAATCAGTGTACCTTCCTTGAAGAGAATTATATTGGATAAAAAAAATTAATTTTGCCAAAAAAATGTGTTTTACTATGGTAGGCCGGGGACTTTTCAATTGACCTGTTATTTGTTATTTTTACGCTAAAAAATGTACATAGAATTGAACATGATTACAAATTTTAAATTTTCATGTATATTATTCAATGGGAATTTCCAGACTTCCTGGATTTATCCAGCAATGTATTAATTAGACTGGTGTCGAGAGCTTGGAAAATATGAAAATGCTGCAATGTGATTTTTGTCAAATAATAACGGAGGCAAACAATACTTAAAATTCAATATCGAGATTTTAACTAAGCAAAGTACAAAAGAAATTTTGATCTTAATTATATTTAGTCAATTTTTTTATTAATACCAAATACTGGAATGAATTTTCCTAATTTTTGTTAAATTGAAATTAGTCATTTAGAAAAGTGTAAATTTGTATATAGTTTTTAAACCTGTTATATTACTTATTGTGACTTAATTTTAATATTGAAATGAAATTATGTGATATGCAATGTGAATGTCATACTACATAAATATTTTAAAACACTGATAAACTTTACATGTCTCTTGAAAATATGGTAATTTGTATAAATATATTTTCTAAAATTCTTTAAAAGGTCAATTAAATTTCTAATTGATACAAAAGATAACAGGCAGTCAAAATTGTTACTGCTATTTATTTTGTAACTAATTAAGTTCTTAAGAATAATATCATGTTTGTATTCTTAGTAAACCCTATATTATACGCTAAACGATAGGCAATAACAAAGGAAACATATTTTCAGTGTTTTTAAAAAAATAAATCCCATTTTAGTTATATTTAATTACAGCAGATGGCACCACAGCTACTTCAAAACGGCTTGTGTTTTTTAATCCAAGGCAATTGTTTTACTTTCCTAGATGCTGTAGAACAGGGTTATTCAACTTTTTACACTTTGGGGAACCCTTTGAGCTTACCGTTTTCTTGATGGAATCTCTTGATCAAATAGCAGAAAAAATAGGATATCAAAGCTATATCTTACTCAAATTTACAAAATTATTATTACATCTTTATTTCATCACAACACAAAAATTTTATTAAGATAATGAATGGAAAGGCAGCTAATGACGTTTTTTGGTTTTTTAAAACATATTCTATGAATAACAAACAAAAGCAATAATATTTCAAATTAAAGCAAATTTATAGAAAGAATTTTTTTAATGACTTGGATGTGATTGTTTTTTATTGCAAAGAATTTTTACGTTTGAATAATTGTTGAAATCTGCAATCTAATGTCCTCTTCAGAATCCAATTTGTTTTTGTATTTTGTTTTTGTCGAAGCATATAAAGGGATTGATTTTTCGCATACATAGATTGAAACAAATGACATTAGATGTTTCACAGCTCTTTTGGCAATTTCAGAAAATTCTTTTCTAATTAAAAAAAAATGCATAATATTAACTTGACAAAACTTTAGTTTCAACTGAGTGTCGGTCGATATATCAATTCGAGATTTATCGACTGAGCCACAGAGCGGAGATTAATATGTGACCTAATAAGTCTCGATTAATGTATTTGAAGCACGTGACTTTTACGAAATTTCAGATTTTATTTTATGTATCAAATTTTTATATTTATTTTTATAAGCAAACTGCCATTAAGAGTTCGATCTTTTATAAAAAATAAAATTTTATTACAATTTTTTACGCTTTAATTAAGCGAAAACGCTGTTAAAGTTCCAGGGAACCCAAGGTGAAGTCTTCTGCTGTAGAACATATATTTCCCGTATCAATTATTTACATAAAAACACTTATATTAAAATCTAACTATGACTTTAAATTCTTACATTTAGTTTCTGATTGATATCGGATAATTTTCAACTAGAAGTGAAAACAATTCTTAAAAGTTTTAAAGCGGAAAAGAAAAATTTATATATATATATATATATATATTACATAATTAAAAACCAAAAAGTCTTAGGTTACACAATAAATGACACTTAATAAATGACAATAATCACACTTATTTCACTTATGATTTTAATATAAAATTACATTGTATTATCTTCCCATGGAAATCTATAGCACGTAAAATGTTTATTTGAGATCCACGGTACTTTTTCACCTCTTATAAATAAGTACATATTTATGTATATGGGTTAAATTGTTGTATCTAATGTTTTCAGTGCGGAAAAAAAAAAAGAATTATTCTTTACGTCTCTCTAATATATAAGATATATAAGGATAATCTAGAATACAATTTGACGCCAAACAATGTAACTTTATGCAAACAAAAAATTTCAAAATTTACATTTACGTATTCCCAAATACATCAAACTTACTGAGAAACTGTGTATATCTTAGAAAAACAGAAATTAGGAACACTTTAAAAATGCAGAATATTATCACATCGATCAATAACTCCCGAGTCTAACATTGAAAACAACATTTTTTTTGCAAAATTTTTTTTTATTCATCAACATAACACCTTGTGTTAATCACCTTTTAGGGTGATACAATCGTTCCAACGCTTTTCCGAATTTTTTTCTTTTTTTTTTCGCAAGAAATCTTTTTTGTTGCGAGTAAATAGCAATAAACAGCTTTCTGAATCATCGCCTCGTTGCTGTTTTTGTTCCATCGAAAGCAATCGCGGCACCCACTTGGAAAAAACCTTTTTCACTTCACTTCAAAAAACCTTTTTCCTGGTCCGATCGACTTAAAATTTTGACACGTTTCAAGCAAAGGTTAGTACTCTAGAAAGACCTGGTTACTGGTTTACTACGAGCGCCATCTCTGGGTTAGTCTCGGGAGTTATTGATCGATGTGTTATTAATAAGCACTGTCGAACACAATTTATATGTTATAAATATTGAATTGAGAGCTCTGATAATAATTGGTTATCAATTTATCGGAGGCGGGAAATAATAGAACAAATTGAAAAAAAAAATTCTTTTAATACCATTGGTGTTAGGAAGATTTTAAAATTAGCATAAAATGCCTACACAGATGGAAGTAATGTTTTTGTCAAATAGAAGTAATGGCTGGTCTTTCTTTTTGAAATGGTGCGAGTCCAAACAAATCCTTATAGCCGTAGCCTTCGTTCATATTAGTATTAGTTTTTTGTTTCATTGGAAAAATTATAAGTGTTACAATAGAACTCCGTATAATTGCAAAATTTCATATGAAACTTGGAAAAACCGCTTCTGAAACTTATATTTTATTGAAAGAAGAGATGACAATGAATGTTTATCACATGGACGTGTTTTTGAGTGGTTTCAGAGGTTTCAAGATGACCGATAAGACGTTGAAGATACTCGTAATTCAAGCCCAGGTCGTCCTTCTACGTTAAAAAAGGATGACAATATCGAAAAAATCAGTAACTGGTTTGAACTGACTATCGGCTAAGTATTCGTGTGATTGTTGAGACCGAAGGAATCAACAAGAAATACATTCCGCTCGACAAATTTTTCCACCAAGACAATGCGCCGGTTCATTCCACATTGTCTGTCAAGAGGTTTCTACCAAGTACAGCATTCTAGTGCTAGACCATCCGTCTTATTCGCCGGATCCTGAGCTATGCATTAAAAGGAGTAAAATTTTAGTCGTGAAAACTATGAAAGAAAAATCGGCATGCGTTCTGAAAGAGCTGACAGAAGACTTCCAGCACTGTTTCGAACAATAGATGATTCGCATGAAGCGTTGTACGGATAGAGGAGGAATGTATATTGAAGGTGATAAAAGTAAATATGTATGAATTTAAAATAAAATGCTTTTTACAGCGTTAGCCTCGTTATTTAATAGACACATTTTGTATACCTCGCCCTAAGCAGTAAGTCGAGATACGTTTTTGATTTTTCCTGTTGTTACGTCTTGTATCTTATTTATAATTGTTTACGTGAATTTTAAAAAAAAAATCATACTTTTATTATTTCTAGAATTAAGTTACCGAATTAAAGTATCGAATCGAGATTATTCCTTGCTCTTTATTTGGATTGCGTGTACTTTATATGAAATATTTTTGGTGGGGAAGCGGGGTACTAACAATCATAAAGACGGAGAAGCTACATAGAAGTCTACATCTCTAAGGTGTTCCTGCCGAATCTGGCCAGTTAGCAAATAAAAGTAGAAACTTAAGGAAAGTGACTGGCCCCTACAATCTCTGATAATCCCGAGCCACAGTTTCCATATTCCCCCAACATCTCCCCAGTGCCATTACAGACATATCTGCTACCTAGAAATCCATATATCTTTTCCGGTGACGACCAACAAGATGCCAATAAAGGGCTCAAGGACTATGAACAGATCGCATTCTATTACCGGTGGGATGAACAGATGTATCTGGCAGACCTCGTTTTCTACCTCGCTGGAACAGATGGATTATGGTTTAACAATAATGAGAACACTTTCAAAAATTGGACTAAATTCAAAAACTACCTGAAAAATACGTTTTCTCTTACAGATGATCTAAAAACCCAAGCCGAAAGGTGTTTGCTTACATGTGTGCCGCGAATGGAAGAGATGTCCGAGTCATACATCCAGGATATACTTTCTGTACAGCAAAAAGTGAACCCCTTCACGCAAGAAGACGAGAAAGCGAAGGGATCTGATGAAAGGGATTGTGGAAGATTTGTACCACACCTTGGTGGTTCAGGATTATAAAACTTTTGATGAATTTGTAAAACGCTGCCGACAAATTGAGAATCATAAGCCGACACTCATCGACCAGCCTAAGTTTCACTTTTTTTCGGTCTACCCAAAGTTTGTATAGTATCAGCCGATACAGACTTGGTTGATCTACAATTCCTGATTCGTAGCATTGTTAAGGAAGATATTCAAATGATTCTACCGGAAATGCAGTATGCCAAAGATGAACCCGCATCTCCAGGTGACTTTACATGAATAGTCTGGGAACAAGTCGCGGAAACTCTCGCTCCGATCACTAATCCAAGAAGACGCAATACCAATCCCCTCTACCAAGTTCCAGTTAGGCAACAACCTAGATGTCTAGTCAGAAACTCCGTCGTTGTACAGTGTAAATCAGATCTGTGGAGAACTGCCAAGAATATGCCTCTCTGTTAGCTTTGTAGATGTCCGGGGCATGTAATGCCTTACTGTAGAGAGATACGGAGAGTATTCGCAGAAGCAACAACCGTTAGAGTATCCAAAGTTCGACGAGATATAGACATTGAATTCTAGCAATGCTTTGACGATGACTATTATGTACGGCCTACTGCATTCAGTTACAGAAATAGCTCTCCCTACCCTTGCCGCTTCTTCAGTCGTCTGCAATTATTATCGCCAGCAAACCACCCAGCCGTTCTCCCCACCAACCCTTTGAGGAAACCTAACTCTGGCGCCCTTTTCTGGAGGTGCAGCTGCGACTAAAATAAATCATCCGACGCAAATTTTAAGTAGCATGGAAAATCACTTGACCTATGTTACAGTGAATGGACAGTGTATAAAAGCCTTAGTTAATTCAAATGCCAAATATTCCGTCATATCTGAAGAACTTCGTCGAAAGGTAAATGTTCCAATGTTTACTGAAAATGCGAGTAATTTAAAAACTGCTTGCGGAAAACCTGTAACCGCTTCTGGACGCTGTCTATTGAAAGTAGATATGAATGGAACGATAAGGTCGTTAAATTTCTCGTGTTTGCCCAGAGCAGCCATCAAATGATACTTGGATGGAATTTTTTTTCGTCTTACAGTTGCCGTTATGGACTAGAAATGAAGAGCTACGACTCACCAAAATTCTTCCAGTGAACACAAAATCAAGAAAATCGGATTGTTCTGTGCTAGTTGCTAGAGATTACCTAATCGAAGTCTATTAAGTGATGCAAATATGTGATCTTAGTTCGAAAGTTGAAGAGACAGATCAGGCTATGATAACTGGCTATAATATTTTAATGTACCAAAAACAACGGTTAGTACCGGCCACTATTATTGACATTCAAAATGGCTGTAAAGTGTTGGTAACAAATTAGTCGTAGCGAGCTCAAATGATACAAAGGGGAATGAAAATAGCCAACATATCAATGATAATGAATGAATCCATTTGTTTGCTGAATGACAAGAACCAGAAGAGTATCGGAACATCATTTCAGAAACACAGTTAACTCGAGAAAAATTAAGGAAATGTTGAATAGTTGTAGATTCTGAGCTTACAACTATTCAGCAATGCAAGTTACTGAATTTGCTTGAAGAATTTAGCTATGTATTCGACTTTAACAGGAAATCCGGGCTCACAACAGTAAAATATTAGATCAATACAGACGTTAGGGCTCCGGTCAAGCAAAGACTTTAGCGTATCAGCCAGTGAGAGACGTGTGAAAGAAGACGAAGTACAACGAATGATAAAAAAAAAGGACATAATACGACCATCAGAGAGTCCGTGGTCATATTTCGTAAAGCTCTTTAAGAAGAAAAATGGTGAATGGAGCTTTCACGTCAATTGTAGGAAACTGCACAATTTTACTAAAAAGACATTTATCCGCTACCTCACTTTGATGATACTTTGGACTACCTAGCTGGTGCAAAAATTTTCTCATTGATGGATTTAAAGTCAAGTATTAAAACATAGAAGTCGATGAAAAATATTAATAAAAGATGGCTTTTGTGATTTCAGATTTCTTTATGAATTAAAAGTCATGCATTTGGTTGATGTAACGCTCCAGATACGTTTGAACGGCTGATGGACAATTGTTCTTCGAGGACCTAAGTGGAATATTTGTCTTTGCTATCTAGATGGCGTCATTATATATGAGCCGAATTTTCAAGTACATCAAATACGCTTGAAGAAAATTTTGAAAATAATCTAAAAGGCAGGACTAAAATTAAATTCAAGAAAATGCTCATTTGGAAGAAAGAAATTGACGATATTGGGTCATTTGGATGAAGAAAATGGCATCTATCCAGGTCCCGAAAAGTTAGCTGCTGTAACAAGGCTGTAAAGGACATTTGAAATATTTTCCGGTTCCGGAAAATATTTCAACCATTATAATTCAACCATTCAATAATATTCAAGATTCAATATTCGACGGGATTCAGTCCATTATTTCTTATTTAAGGAAGAGATATCCAGACTCCACTTGACAGATTTCTCCCGAAAAATACAGAAATGCATGACAATTACGTGCAACATCTTATCACCAAAACTGAAGAAGCAAGACAACTGGCAAAACTCCACATCCTTGAGGCTCAGACAAATGATAAATGTCGATATGATCATAGGCATCGACTAGTCATTTGCAACTTAGAGGACTTAGTTTGGGTTTTTACACAAGTACGAAAAGTTGAACTATCCGAAAAGATCTTAAGACTTTATTTTCGATCATATCGAATAATTCCACGATTGTCTGATGTAATGTGAGTTTTTTTAGTTTAGTTTTTATTAACGTGGTACTAGAAGCAACACGAGGGCTATTGGAGACAGACCTCGTAATTTTGAGCCTCGGTCAAGTGACGAGGACGACACGTGAACTTTCGTCTAACTTCCACACCACTCCAACGGGAGGACTTTGGGCCCCGACAGATTTAACGTGCATCAGCTCCGGCTACACGGTGGGTCTTCAGCAACCAAGGATTGAACCTGCGACTGAACGAAAACCGCCAGCCACGAATCCGAAACCATGACCAATAGGCTACCGCGGCCATGACCAATATTCTTTTTTATAGCTGTCTCAGGTGATCAGGCGTAACGTGTCGTACATATTTGTATACTTGAAATATTTCGAACACCAAGAGCAAGCTCCGTTGACTTAATGCAACACTATTTTACACGATCTACGTATTATCTAATCTGCTTATAAAGACAATCATTATAAGAATGCAACCTTCGGGGTTTGAGCCAAGCTACTTTTGATTGGTGATCACAAGCGATACCACTGTGTCACAATTCGGTGTCGTGTTTTACCCAAATGATAATTTCTCCTTCCGTTCAAGTTTCGTGATGTCACAGTGTAAGAAATCACGAAAAAACAAATGCGTGTTTTAACCGATTTAATCTTCAGATTAATGTCCGCAAGGTGTCCTTTCGTACCGCCGGCTACGAATCCGAAACCATTACCACTAGTCTACCGCGCGCGCGCGGCCACTACATGACGTCTCAAACATATTTAATGGTAAAAGTTTTTTTCTTTCCAACGTTTTCCGAAGATTTTTGCACCAAAAATTTCTTGTAAATTTTTCATTTGGTACAGAAAATATTCAATTTTTAAATTACGATTGGACATTGCGGAGGGCTTTAAGCAAGTGTAAGTTGTTACAGAGCCTTAAACAAGTTTAAATCTTAATTATCGACTCACTCCTCATATAGTAGTCAAGGAATAGGGAAAATATTACGAATTGTTAGCTCGAAAGTATTATAGTTTATGTTTCCATAACAGTTATTCCCAAATACATGAAATTTTGAGCATGGCTTTTTACACCATTTTCAAATAATTCTCCAAAGAATCTGGTTCAGTAATGAAAGATTCCTGTTTTATTAAGCTAATTAACTGTATAAATTAAATTAATTAATTAATACCCTTGCAGTATAATTTATTTAACTTTTAGATACTAATTTTATTCAGATGTGATGATAATTGCAAAAGTTATCAGAAAAGTGATCCATTTTTTTTGACAACTGTACAATATTTTTGTATAAAATTTTTTTTCTCGCTTTTGATAACAATTGACACTAGACATTTTGATACAGTTGTAGCTTCTTATAACAGAGCTCTCCAATAGGTGATTGACTTAATTGTTTTAAAATATGAACAAAAATAGATTCGTAATGCGATATACAGAATTAGCTGTTTTTCAATGATCGTTTCATATTTTATTTTCATAAAGTTATTTTTCACATCCTATTTCAGATTTTACTTTTAGTTCTTATTTTTCTCATTACTTTGAAACGTTAATTGATCAAAATAAATCAACTTTGAAGAATTGAACTTGTTAAAAATATTTTTTTCTTACCAATTTATAATTTCTAGTTGCTTTATAAAAATCGATGCTGTTAGAGGAAAAACAATATATGTGTCGTCATTATTTATACAATTTTAAAAAAAACTTTTCGTGGTCTTCATTAATTAAGAATTTTCCACTGCGATTTTCAAATTTGTGGAAAAATTCTTAATTAATCAAGCTTATGTGGAAATATTTTTTCCATGAGTGATTGGACTCGAAGGGTTAAAAATGAATACCGAAGATTACTATGTTAAAAAATCTCATGGAATACAATAATTGGTATTGTATACCAAAAATTGTATCACTCTATTTTTTCATTTATGCTTTTGGATAATTCGTCGATGTAATAAGTATATTTTCACAGTTCAGAGAACACAACGACAACTTAAAAGAGAAATGGGAAAATATTTTGGAAACGACTTCCTGTAAAAGAAAAAAAATCTAAGCCAGGCAGAGATTTTAAATATATGATATATCTGTTGGAATTTTGTAATTTGTAAAGAAAAAGGTATTAAAAAACGATACTTTTATGCTGCTATTTTAAAAAATTCAAAAGTGGAAATAAGTACTAAACTCGATTAATAATAGTGAATACATAGTGATATTTTTTGTTTAGTTAAAAATTTAAGCAATTACATTAAAAAAATTTATCATAAAAATTAAAGATTTCAAATAATGAGACTTAAAAAGAATTCATCGAGTACTAGAGACATCCGGTAAGTTATGAAGGAAAATTGAACGGTACATGTGTTTGTGGTTATAACAAAACTAACATTAACCACAAAAAGTAATCCTAGTTTAAGATCTTTTAGTATCATTGATTACCCACAGATTTTTGTTTTTGTCATTGATGAGATGTTTGTCCTTATTCTTCAATCAGAGTGTATCTCTTTTAAATGATAAAGACTGCCAAATCTGATCGTTTCACTTTTGTTGCTCAATGGTTTGGAAGGCGTGCGTAATAAACACCTCATCAAATGACATCTGAGACAGATTTTTGAGAAAACCCCTGAGCACAATCAGCTCTGAACTGATCTATTTTTCTCCAAGAGAGTTAAAGTCTTTGACCTCTGGTGTTAAATATTCGCAAATTTTGATTAATGAGTCGCAATCTTTCCTTAGAGCGACGTAAGACTGCAGCTGCTATTAGTCTGTTGGCGAAATTCGATCTTGTCTTTACTTGTTGACCCTTTTCGAACCTCAGAGTCTTGTTTAACATGCTAAATCAGTACCTAGTGGCGGGAAAGAAGCCATTCTGTTTGTAAAAGCAAAAATAAGATTATACTCACAAACAAACCATCCCAAGTTTGTCCTGGAGAGTTCCCAATTCCTGCTCAGAATTGGGGCTTGTGGTTGTAGGTGTGACGCAACTTTCATCGCAGCTGCTTTAGTATTCCAGCGACTTTTCATATTCCAGTTTTAAAGTGGCACATTTATATTTCTCGAAAGTATTATCATTGAATGATTTTTTATATTGGTAAATAGACTATATGCGGTGTTCTTGAATAACCGGTTCATTTCTTGCTGAATAAAAAAAGGAAGGATTCGTAAAAAAGATAATTTGTTCAGTATTACATCGAATGCATTTTGAATTACATAATTATTTATTTTAAAAATCAAAATAAACAATTTAATGATGAGACTAATACGAAATCCTTCTCGAAAGTTAATAAATAATTGATGATACTAATGGAATTTCGAAGGTTTAAAAATGAGTATAGTTCAAAACTTTAAATTATCATATTTTCTTTCAATATTTAACATCATTATCAAATAGGCATGGATTTATTTGTTCCGTGTTCAATATGATTATCATTTAGTTCATGTGTTAGGAAAATAATTTATATTTCACTCGGATATCTTTGAAAGCTTAATAAACTTGTCATTCAGAATAAGATTCTTTAAAGATTGCCATATTGTTAGCTGATAGAATATTTCATGCTGTTAGAAATGACAGTTGTACAATTCATTATTTTAATTGCAGTTCTCTGTTTATTGTTCGAAGCGATAAAACAGCTATGAGTTCTTTTTCTATGACATAAAGTTACTAAACAGTCAAAAATAACAGGTTTTTTAGATTTTTCATTCCAATTTAACACTTGGTAAAATATAAAACATTTAATGTTTGAGGGTCGTTCAATAAGTGCTTAGGAAAAGATAGAAAAACAAATAATTTTAGGTAGATTGTTTTTCAACGTAATCTCCTTTTAGCTCTATGCACTTTTCCAAGCGCGTTTCTCCAACTTTTTAAAGTCATCCAAAAAACAAGTAACATAATTTTTTTTAAAGTCATTTCCTACTTAGGTCAAGATAGAAATTTTTTATTTTAGTTATTTTTTATTAAATAATTACAATTAATATAAATATGTATATACATATGACAGAATCACAATATTAAGTGGCAAAAGAAATTTTTTTCTAGCTATCTACACTCTTCGTCATGACGATATTTATTCCTAAATTTATATCCTGCTAAATATCTTAATATAAGAGAATTTTTTTTCTCCCTTATAAAACTAAAATTAATTATTTGAAAATCAAACAAAAAAAACTTTGTTTCGACGAGATTCGATCCAAAGATTATACGCCGATGCTCTACCAACTTTGCCATTGCAAGACAAATGACATAGTAAAAGCATTAGCTTGTTTCTCAATTCATCCGGTAAATTAAATGGTTTGAATGCAGTTTAGCCCAACCGCTCTTGGCGACAGGAATTATTTGGCAGTATTTTGCCAAATGTGGCTACCCTGGTCCGCTTCACGGACTTAACGTTCAGCAAAAAAAAAAAAAAAAAAAAAAAAAAAAATGCCAAGTTTGTCAATTTTTGAAATCGTGCCAAGTGGTCTGGATAAACTGCATTTTCACCAATTAAATTAATAAATTAACATTTTAAGAAACTGTATTAACATTGTCATCCACTAAAAGTTTAAAAAGAATTATTTTCCAAAAGAGGTATATCCATTTTTTGTTCCCCTGTTGGAGTTTCTTGAGTAATGATTTTTTTGGTTCTGTGTGTAATTATGTTATATATAATGATTTATTTAAAAACTGCATTCCGGTATTTTAAAATTCCTTTCCTTCTGCCTGCCTGAAAACACAAGAAAGATATCTTATGAGATAATGCATAAGTTTTAAATTGAATTATAATAATATACATAAATATAAAGAAATTGTTTATTTGACGTAAATGATACGAGAAAATTTCTTATCAATATCGTTTTTACTTTAATCACTTTGTATACAATCTAATATTGCTAGATATTTCTCTATAGAAGTTCCTAATCTGATATCTTGAAATTAAGAGCCTAATTAATACTTCAATAGTAAAAAAGTATGTAAGTATCACATTTTTTTAAAAAAAATTCTACTTACGCTCCTCCAATAACTCATAAAAGTGAATACTCCATTTTCTTCCTAGATTATAAACATACGAAATCAAACAAAGAGATTTATTGAAAATATTTAAAAGGAAATTATATATATGAATAATCTATTATTTCCCATACATTTTATTTAGAAGTGTAAGCGAACATATTACAATCGCAACTTGACAAATAATTAATTGAAATCCATATAAAACATTAAACTTAGTAGCTAATCCATTAATTTTTACAAATGTTTTCACCTTTCATATCACACATTATAGTCACTATTTATATTCTTTGTTAGAGGTATATGAATTTTTTAATGACCATTCGGCTATTCTCTTAGATCTATTGAACGTTTTCGTATTTGCTAATTAGGTTTTTTTATTCCTTTTTTAGCTTGAAATTAACTTTTAAATGTTTCGTGGTATTTCTTTTTCCTTCAATTAGAGTTAACTAACCTTAAAACCTTAATTATAGTGATAATATTTTATTACTTTTCTTGGTGAAACAAAAGGACCACCCCTTATTCTAACCGAAACCACCCACAGAAACAATTCCAAGACATCAATAACTCCATGTTTATGCAAAATAGCATTACTGTTCCATTTTTGAATGCGTCGCATAATTCTTTCTTTGTTTCGAGCTTAATGAAAAGAGGAGTTGACATAAACTTTTTGTTTTGGGCTTAATGATTGTAAAAATGCGGCGATGACGAAAGTGCTGATTTCAAAACGCTGTTGCTTTTATTCTACTCGAAATCGTTGTTAAGTTATTTTGAATATTTTTAAGATCATTAAATAATTTTTCTGCGTTAATTCAATTAAAATATTTTCAAATGTTTTCCCTTCAAATTCATATGAACAAAAATACACACACACATATATATTCGAATATTATTTTTACCGAATGTGATATTTTAGATCAACTTACTGCAAATGACAAAAATTGTTCTTGAAGAAGGCGGGAAAAAGGTAGAGCAGTAAAACTGAAATTGGAAGAAAGAAAAGATAGTATCGACATATTTTGTTAACTGTTGTTTTATTGAATGCTTCGCTGATTTTATACAATGGTAATAAATAAATCTTTGAAAACGGTTAAAACATTTCTTTTTAAATATTTTTTCACATTTATGTTTCATTTTACTTTATCGGATAATTTACTACATTTTAGTGGAAATATTATGTTTAGAGTAGAGTTCAACTTCAGAGGTTTAGTAAATAGAAGATGATTCGTACATATTTCTATTATAGACTACAATTGGGGATGATGTAAAAACTATTCATATCATGAAAAAGATTAAATCATACCAAACATGATTTGATTTTAATAAAGTATTAAGTCTCGACTATTTCATGCATTGATAATTTTATGTAAATAGCGGTATTTAGGAAACACAAGTTCAGCAAGATGTATGGTATGTATAGATATAAGAGTTACCTAATACATTAAATAGTTATTGAATACAGTGATCACATTACAACAAATCTAGTTTGAGTTAAAATATTGCTTTATATACTTGAATTTCTTAAAATCTTCGTAATTCTCTATGAATGTGAAATTCATCTCAGAGAATACAAAGCATTCAACAGACTCTGTTCGAAATGGCAGAAATTTGATAGAAATGAATTATTCTTATGAATAACCGTTTAAATATACATTATAGGTCTATAGTGTTCAAACTGAGTTTGATGGAAATATTAGAAATGCTTCTAATAATATAATTAGATAATTTACATTCCACGTACTAGATCGTATTATCATTCTACACTTGCCTAGGCCTTTATTATTAAGCAAATTGAGTCCCTTTCTTCACAAGATCCTCTTATTATTCATCGTCGATAATTAGTTAAAAATGTCGTGTTTATATATTATCCAACCTTATTTAATGAATATATATTATCCAACTATAAGGTATTCTCTTTATTCCTTTGGAAATACATAATTTGGAATTTATGATCCATTATGATTCAAAATACTATTTGTGTATGTGATTTCTCTGTAATTTTCTGAGAATAGTCTGATTTAGTATGGCTACCGAATGAGAAAAACATTACACGCATATGTTTAATGACATACTCTAAAATTTTGTTGCTCTTTACAAACATTTTTTGATAAGATTGTATTTGTCGCAACTTTCTATTTTTTTCTAAGCTTTGCAGAAAATAGGCACTGGACATTGTGCAAGCAATATCTATAAAAAATTTAATCGTGTATTCTTAAACTGAAGGTACAAAAAAATAAGTGTCCACAACTAACTTGCCTTACAAATTTTGAAAGATACTTCCTTTTTCAATTCTCAAAACAAATATTGCCAACTTTTACCCAAATGCTGCTTATTTATTTATTAATTAAAAAAAACCGTTTTTTAGGTGATTGCAGAAACTATTTGATTCTGCTGCATTAATATGTCTCTTAATTTTTTATTCAATGATCCTGTGCATGAAAATTTGTATGACATATTGAGAAAAATTTTTTGAAAAGTAATTTTGATAAAACATTTAAATTTGATATAATAATTTTTAATTTCCTTGAAAGAAACAAAGTTGATTGTAAATCTGATTTCTAAGTTAGCTTAATTACAGAATATGGAAAAACAAAAATTATCGTGTGATAAATGACACTTAAAAAGTACGGCATAAATGTGATACTCCACTCTAAAATGTTTTTTCTTTCTCCCACAAGGTGAAGATCCGGAAATTCATATTCTTTATTCTGCGCCGTGCTTGTTTATGTTTTGTGTTGATATTATGAAACGTGTAATTGTTTGTGTTGTGTTTGAGTAAAATAAAAATAAATATATGAAATTGAAAATCGCTAATGATTTGAAGTCCATTAAAATATTTATTCGAAAATCTTATTAATTCTTATTAGAAAGATTTTAAATTGTATAAGCCTTAAAGAAATAAGTAAATTTAACTGAAATATTTTAGGTATCAGAATATATCCGGAGAACAGCGAGATTTTATTATATATATATGCAAAGTCTGTTGAATATATCGCACCTACTTTAGAGTTTTTGTTATTTTTTGCTCTGATACGCTAATACGTTTTTCTTCAAATTAAAATTCTATGAAATTATTTTCAGTGGTTGATGTATTCTTTTATTTTATAATTGTGAAATGTTTCTTTTCGCGCATTAATAAAGTAGCTGAGGTCAGTGAAATGTGAATGAACGCCCCTTGCTGTTTTCTCTTCAATGCAGAACAATTGAATTAGAGCCCTGTAGCTTAAACAAAAAAGTAATTATTTTCAGATTATATGCTTGGAATCTCAATGATTGTTGATTATTTACTGCTTAAATATTTAGGGAATTCTTAAGACATGAACAAATACTTTTTTGTAGATGAATATCTAAACTCAGGTTTGCTAAATTGTAATTTGAATATATAGAGACAAGAGTAATTTACATACGGCATCGGAACTAATGATAAGAAACTTTAAAGCATACATTATTCAAAACATATATAATTTCGTTCTTTTTCTATTCGTATTTGGTATACACTTCCGCCTTTAATGTTTGGATAAACATCGGTAGCCGTAAAATAATAATAAAAAAATTCCCTTAAGGATAAGTATTACAATTTCATTATTCTTTAAGCCTTTTTGAAAAACTTCCCTGATTTGAATTTTAGAAATAAATTAAAGACTTTGTTAAGTGATAGTAATCAAATTTTACGCTCTTTCACTCCGTTGAAATAAAATCGATATTCCCCCAAGACATCTATAAGCAAATGAATTCACTTAATTCTGTATTGATAAGAAACGTTGTACTTAAATAGCATTTCAATGATATTTTCATGGGCCTTTGATATTACTACAAAATGACTTTCAGAAAAAAATATGGAAATTAATGGGAAAAAAAAGAATAATATATGTGCAATTCTTTCACATTTTATTTTTCACTTATACAAAAAGCAAATTTAATATTAATATGCAGTTTTAAGGATTTTTTTAAAAATAAGATACGAGTTTTTGCTTCAGATATAAAGAGCTTTTATAATAATAAGTTTATGCCTATGAAAAAAAATTGGATAGTTTTAAATTTTCATAAAATTGGCGTTGTATAAACGACAATTGCACATCGTATCAAGAATTCGAAATAAGCTCTTTTATATAAAACTAACAAAATATATGAAAATAGTTAACGCAGCTCTTTAATAAAAATTTGTAAGTCTTTAGTATTTTAATGTTTATAATGAGATTATTTCTTCATTATAGAGTATCAGCAGATCCAGCCATTTTACAGTTATTATTCAAAACGAATTCGTATAAGAGGAAAAGGCAAAAAAAAGTTTCATTTACTTATTGTTGTCGGTAAGGAGTCACCAAATATGTAAATAATGCCAAAAGTTGGAGAAATTTTGGAAAAAATGTGTACACACTCAATGGAAAAAAAAAATCGATTTTTTTTTCAGGCAACGTATTTATTTGAATGCTTAAAACAGCTACAATATTACAGTTATCTAGAGCCTTACGATGCTCTGTAGCAAAAGCTTTACGAACTCTATTCCTATTCAGAGTGCAGTGTGGTACAGTGTAAATGTTACAGCGAGTTCAATTATAGTAAGGTTATTTTCAACTCATGTCAAAGAATAGAACCAAAACTTGGAATACTTTTCTAGGTAGAAAAGTGTTCCAATAGTAACAGATTAAATTTTAATATCACCATCATATAGAAAGCAGTACATTATGTTTTATTGAAAGTCAATCCATTTTTTTAAATGTAAAATACACTCTATAACATAAAGAAAAACGACGCACTAATAAGGAGTTGCCCGATTGTAATGAAGTTTCGTATGCAAAGACATTTGGACTGAACATACAAATGATTAAAATTTGGTGTCCAATGAATGAATAGTGGGAGCTTCAGCGCATCGGAACTGCGCAATTAGCAATTGTGTATAAGAAGCGATTCTTAATCAGATGGTCAAATTTTTTGTTGCATTAAGATTTAGGATACCTTTCAATGACTAAAAAAATGCCTCGCCGCAGGATTCGAGCTCATTATGGGCAGCTGTAAGAGTTTGAAAGAGGTCGTATCATTGGAATGCAAGAGGTAGGTTGGGCAAATCGGAGAATCGCTTGTCATTTGGATCAAAGCGATGCAGCGATTAGAAGATGCTGGCAGGAATGGGTGGACAATGGCAGATTTCAGTGTCATGATGGTAGCGGTCGACCTATGGTCACAGCAGATCGGGAGGACAGTGGGATTGTCAAATCAGCTGTCACAGCGCCTGATTCATCGTTTTCAACCATCAGGCGGGCGACCCACCCACAAGTGTTCACCACGACCATTCACAGATGGCTGAGAGAGCGAAATTTACACTCGTACCGACCGCTACGCCACCTGCCAATCACGCCTGTACACTATCGAGCCAGATTACTGTGGTGCTTTGCTTGATCAGGTTGGAATGATGCTAATTGGGGACGTATAGTGTTTAGCGACGAATCCCGCTTTCAACTGGGTCCTGACGATGATCGAAGACGTGTCTGGAGACGCCCAGGGCAGCGTGCCGATCCTGCTTTCACTATTGCATGCCACACAGGCCCTCAACCAGAAGTTATGGTCTGAGGTGCCATTTCCCTTGATAGCCCACCGACCTCTTTGGTAGTCATTAGAGGTATACTTACAGCACACCGGTACGTCAACGACATTCTGAGACCTGTTTTGCTACCGTTCGTTTTGCAGTATCCTGGCCTTATTTTTCAGCAAGATAAGGCCAGACCACATACGTGTTGCTACGAACTCTCTTACAGGTAGTCAAACACGTCCTTGGCCAGCCAGAATGCCAGATCTCCCTCAAATCGAGCATGTCTGGGATATGATGGGAAGGCGACTGCATCTACCAGGGAATGTTGATGATCTCGCCCGACAATTGGAGCAAATTTGGCAAGAAATACCACAGGAGACCATCAGGGAGCTTCATCATTCTATACTACGTCGTGCAGCAGCTTGCATCTAGGTTTATAAATTATGATGAGAGGGTAAATTTTTATTCGTAAAATAAGAACCTCGTAACTTTAGCTGTTACCGTTACTTTGGATTTAGGTTAGAGGTGGGTTAATACCTTATTGAGCTCGTTACTTTGTAACTTTGTAGCTCTGAAATAAATCATTCAACTTTTCTGAAATTTTAATCATTTTCTATTCTGTACATAATTTTCCTACCCGCCAATTTTTGTGTCAATCGGACAGCTCCTTCTTGGTACGTCGTTTGTTTTGTTATAGGGTGTATATTCTATATTTAGTATCTTATATTATTTTGTAACTTTTCATTTTAGAGTAAAAAAACAACAACTGTATTTAGATAATGTTCCTATTTTTAAGTACGTAATATGAAAAATTGATATATATATACATTATAACCTCACGAACGTCTATTAATATTGTAACATTTTATATCTGAAAACATATTTTGAGTTGGACTCTAGCTCTTTGAAATTCGAGAAGATATACTTTTTTCGAATGAATTTACATATTTATGTATTTGCATAAATTTCCAACTCATATACCATTTGGCTGTATCTTAAAATTTCTAGATTTATTAATAATTAAGCATTGTGTCACTCCAGTTCGATGTTACGTCTATGAAATTAAATTAAACACATAATATTTTTAGATAATCAAAAGATTTGATGGGTAGGAATTAAATTTCAGACATAAACGATCGAATCTACTTGAATTGAAACCGGTTGATTTCAATAAAAACACAAAATTACATAAATTCAGTTAATATCAAATTGCTAAGCAATCAGCGATAAGAGAGTCAGTTTCATTCAGAGTATACCGAATATTACAATTTAAATTTTAGAAAAGTTTTTTTTTTTTGATGTTTTAGCTCTATTTTTGATATCAGAGAAGTATATATAAATTTATTTTTTTTAAGATTCTCTAATACAAAATATCGATATTTACATAAATATAATATTTATTCTTATGTTTACTTTGGTTAAATCTACAATTTAATGCTCTTCGAAAAGAAATAAGTGCCTTATGTTGCTAGCAATTTTCCCATTTCAAATGTATAAGACTCTCCCATCTGAAATGATACCATCAACCTCTTAACCGATCATTCCAGCTGACGAATTGTAAGAAGGAATTCAAAATTTGGTACGTGAAAACCAGATTTTGAAATTATCTGAAAAAATAAGAGAGCGAAAAACGTTGTTTTGTGTTTGTGTGTGGAAATATGTGTAAATAAGTAACACATTTGGAATGGGAAAGATTTTAAGAGTTTAGCTTAAAAACTAAAGTTTAAGATTTCCAGAAGGAATTCGTTGTATTTAATTCTTATTATAATATAATAAATAATAAAGAAATTGAACGATCAAATTATTTGATTGTTACGCTGAAAAATTCTCCTTGTCGAAGTTATAATAGATAAGATTATAAATAATAGATTTTTGTATTACTACATGTACGGTATTACTCCAATATCGTATATGTAGTTATTTAAGAATTAGACACTGATAAGAAAAGGCAACATTAAGAGTTGTGTTATTCATCGAGTCAAGTAGATTTTATCACGAACCATACGCAAAAATATAAGGCAATGAACGTTTTGTATTACTCAACTAATCAGTGAACTTCAGAACCCAGATTATGAAACTCAAAAATGAAAATAAACAAATAAATAAAAATTTAAATAAATAAATAAAAAATAAGGGTTTTACAAATAAAGCCTCAATGCTCTTTAGGCCCAATTTAGTAGTCCATCAAAGTTTCCTTAATTTGTTGTACTTGTCCATTAGAATCGGACACTTTAGAATAAATGAGCAAAAATCTTACTTAAATTTGCGATTGTATATAATTTTATGATAATTGTCTTAATCTGGGATAATTGGCTTTAGAAAAGCTTACAAAAAAAGTTGAAGCATTACAGAAAATCATATCATTTGAAGATAAAAATTTCTTGAAAGAAAAAAAGTGCAGCAGTGAATGGAATAATGATGAGAATAATAGAATAATAAAGCTAACAGTAGTTTGAATTTAGTTATTAAACGCACCTTATTGTGGTTGCCCTTCATTTTTTAACTCTACAAATATCAAAACGATTAATTAAATAATCAAGAAGTTCATAAAACCAATTGATGAGACGTCTGAAAAAGGACAAAACAGTTTATTAACTATCTTCATAGAATATTAAAGCTCTCTTAACTGGCTTGAATCCTAGCTTATAATTAAACACTAGTCTTAACTTGTCTATTCAGTCACTTCTAGTTATACTTTTACTGAATACAGCTGATTTGGGTTCTATTACTCAATAACCAGGCGTCAATTCTAATCAATATGATTACAAGCGATTAAGTATAACAATTCACTCCAATGAACATACCAGCATCTATCAGCGTCTCATTATTATCTGTCTCTCTTCCATTTCTTTCATTTCTGGTTTTATTATATCATTATAATTAATTAAATTCATTACCCTTCTTACCTTCATCTAATTAGCCTAATCACATTTCATTTGGCTAGCAAGGAGTTGGAATTTTGTGCAAATCAAATTACAAAAATTCTCCAAGGTTAGTGAAGAGAAAACTACGAATAGCCCAAATTCACAGCCTAAAATCAAAATAACTGTCAAGTTATGAATATAAATAAATGACGGAAAATAATATTGGAAGTACTTAGATGGAGTATAATATACCCGTAGAGCTTCAGAAATGATATATGGAATATCATGCCAAATGTATTTAAAAATTATCTCCTGTTGCTAACATCAGGTATGTAATGTTAAAGTTATTTAGAGAGAGAGAGAGAGAGAGGAGAGAGAGAGAGAGATTGGTGATAATAGATGAATGATTCGTTATGAGTTGCATTTTGAATTTTCTTTATTAAAATTTGAAATAAAATAAATTGAATATTATTGCTTAGTTACTTATTATATTTAAATGATCGGATACTAAGTATATTCCAGCAGAAGATCAATTATTTTAGAGTACAATAAGCATTAATACAGGGTCACTTGTTTTTCACTGGCACTGATGTAGATCTAGAGTTGGGACCTTTATTAGTTGGAAAGCCTTATTAGACTGTTTGTAATCTCATAATTTGACTACAATCCAATAAGTCCACATTCAAGGACTTTACATTAGAATGTTAAAAATGACATTTATTTTTTAAAACCTTTTCACTAGTCATGCTAATTTCAAAAGTCTTGAATTTTAATCTACCTACACTTCGAAAGTGCTTGTAATATCTTTTAATCTCATTAAATTGGAAGCATGAGCTTATAAATTGTTTATATGGATCTTGCTCGTAAGCAATTTCAAAATAGAATATTATGGCTTATTTAAGTTTCAGTTTTAACGGACAACCAGGTATAATAATTTTGCAGTCAAAATCAAGTATGAACAAAATATATCGATGGAAACGAACGATTTATTGTTTTTCCGCATAATTTGAATTAGTTCAAAATGCTACACTTTATTATTATACCCAGGAACCCTTTGCGCCTGAAAATTACAGCTTGGAACGGTCTTTCATATCATTGATATAGCACTAAGAAATCGCAGCCTCCCTATTTATGTCGATAAATTCTTTTAACTCCATCCAACATATGTATAATGAGCTACTTGTGACAGTCCACGATAAGCTCATTAGAGTATATTATAGAAAAACTGAAAAACTAAAAGGACACCTCACTAGAAAAACTTTCAAGGGATCTTGCTCCCCATTTGTGCAACAGGAAGAGGAAAACTTTAAAGCTTTGGTATTTTTGATCACACAACAGTTAAATAATTGACGAAAGAAATTTAAATTCAAAATTTTGAGTACGTAAAAGAATGTTGATGAAATAACATTCAGTCTCCTGTGATTCTGTTTAGTTTAAACTTAAATGGCTTTTTAATCAATTGTATTTTAACCCAGGGCTCTGGACCACACGCCAAGAGATCCTGTGGATTATAATCAGGTGTAAAGTTATTTGATTATCTTTCACAATGTAGGAATACAATGGTACCTCCGTTTACGTTTGCTTTGGGGTAAATCTAATTTGATATACATCTTGTTCGAAAAACAACTTTTGCTTGGAATACGACTCGCGTGGGTCAAATGGTGCGCTCTTGGTCTATTCATTTGGGCTTTCGAGGGTGTGTCTATAGTACAGGATATTTACTGTCTTTCTAGACGCATCCATAGGTTTGGATGTGAGTGATGGTGATGTGGAGTAGTTAGTGGAGGGCCATAAGGAAGATCTATCAACTGAGAAGCTGCAAGAACTTGAGAAAGAGGAGAACAAGAGGGTAATATAGATAAAGTCTCTTCAGTCTTGGAGGAGAAGGAGATAGAAGAGCGAAGACCTTACATCATTAATCAAAGAAATTTTTGCCAAATGGATGGATGTGAAATGTTTTGCAAATAAGTACCACCCTAACAAAGCCCAAACAAGTCTGTCTGGAACAGTAAGTAATAGTAATATCTGGAATGACCAGGCAATATTACATTTTTGAAACATCCTGACGAAAAGGCAGAAACAAAGTTTTTTGGATAAAATTTTGGTAAAGGTCAAACCTGATGATCTTCAACTAAGTCCAAGTAAGAAAAAAAGAGACAGGATAGAGAAAATTAAAGTTTGTTAAATTTTCATTTATTTGATGTAATTGTTTTTGCATTTATGTGTTTTAGTTTGAAAAGTAGTATTTAAATAATTTAATACAATCTTATCAGTGTTAATATGGTGATAATCCTTTTTCATGGGAACGGATTAATCTCTTTTCCATCATTTCTTAAGGCAAAAATTGGTTTGGTACGCGTTCTTCCTGGCATAAGTCTAAGGATCTGGAATGAATAAGGAATGCATGCAGAGGTACTATTGTAATATTAATGAAGGGGATGGGGATAAAAGTATTATGCTTAAAATCTCTCACGCATGCACAGTCTGTATGTAAACTGTCAGACGAAACTAGTCCCTTACGTCAAAAAGGTTCCCAAATTTAATCAGACCCTTCTAGGATCATATATATACAGCCTTCTGAACTACAGTAATCCTTATGCTAAAGCTACTAGGATATTTTCTGCCACAGTTAATTTTGTGACTTTAATTAGTATCTTAGAAAGTATTAACTTGATGTTTTCTCCTGCAGTTTCATTATGCGTTAGAATTGTTGGTTTGTAAGTATGAATGGATTCAGCAGATTTAATGTATCCCCTGCAACAACAAAAACATTGCTTTTAAATATGTACAAAAATTCATTAAGTTAGATACTTCTTATGAATTTTTACAAACTTAGCAACTCTCACATAATTCTAATATTTCAATAGCAACTCGAGTAGATTATTGGCAACGGATCTCGTAAATTTGACCATATTCAAGGAATGAGGATGATACACCTGAGATGGCCTTTTCTCTTCAAACTTCCAAACCCTTCCAACGTGAGGATTTGGAGTCCCGACAGATTTAACGTGCATCAGCCACGTTACACAATGAATCTTTAAGTGGCATCAGGACTCTAGCCGATCGTAATCACTCGGCTACCGCGACCGCCTAGAGGAAGTATATCATTATACTTAATAATACTTACGCAGTTTGTGCCATTTGCCTAATAAATCGATTTTCTCAATTACTTAATTCTATTTTAAAATTATGTAGAATAATGGAATAAAAATAAATAAGGATGTAACTCGCGAGAAAAAAATAAAAAAAAAAAAATGTCCTGATTATTTTCATATAGAAAAATAATTATCTACAAAAAAAAATAACTATTATACTCCCCCCCCTCCTTCCCCCAAAATGCTCGCATGTATAGTGAAAATGATAGTTCATATGATTAAACAACAAGCCTAAAATCGAGTCATTAAGATAGATGACAATGTATGCATCGATAATAATCTGATGAAAACTTGTGTCACATCCGCATAACTGTATTATTAAACAAATTATAACAAGTGGACAATTAAAACAAAACAAAAAAATATCTAGCGTATAACAGCGATTAAGAAGTTCGACTAGTTTAAAACCTACCATTACTTTCAGTTCGATATATAAACGAAAGTTCTACTTCCCGTTCAGATTTCCATTGAATTGAATTTAGTTTCCTTTTCTAGATTCTCCCTTTCTGACTGATACGCTTTGACCAGTCGAGATCCTCACTAGTGAAAAGAATGAAATCCTCGCTTTTCACCAAGAGTCCCACTCACATAGCAGGGCAAATAGGTCTTTCCTTGACATGGCCGACATTACGTAACATGCGGTCTTACGATAGATGTAGGTCTACCGGGCCTGAGTGTCAGAGTGGCATTGAACTGATGTTGACAATGGCCCACTTCACTACGCACTTCCCTGAGGTATTCGCGATTTTTTGGGGATGATTTGCAAATTGACAACGTAAGGGTCAGTTAGTTTGCTGTAATTGACGTAACAGAATAGGATGGTGTATACCACATTAAATACAGAGTAGCCGCTTGTATTTCTTCTTTGGTAGAATAACTTTTAAACCGCATGATATTTTTGAGGATGTCTTACCTTAATGTTTATGATTTTTTTCAAGAAATTTAAGATTTCCGTGGTTTTAAAAAAATTAAATATTTTTTGAATAAATATTTGAGAGAAAGATCTGAATGATTTTAAGGATTAAAGCTTTTTAATATGTATTGAGTTTCGTTATTTAATTTGTTTAGTTTCTTAGAATTACCGTATTATGAGCTTTCATTTTTAAACTTTACATTTGGACTCAAAAAATAAAAATTTTTATGATTAGGTTTGTAACCTCTTAACATTTTATTCTACTCTTTAAATGATGCTTTCAGAGCAATTGTGCAATTTTTATTACAAGCTAAACCATCGACATTCTTTTAGAAAGAATACAGAATTAATAATTTTGTTTCTTATTAAAAATCACAAATCTTTGCTTGTATCTGTAATTCTCTTTCTCATGTACACCTGCTTCAAATAGCTACTTAAACCGGATTTGATTATAATTTTATCTTTCTATACCTTGAAGGGCAAATGAATTACTAATAACAAATTGATTAATTTGTATCTTATACAATGAATGAATTATTCTCAGGAGAACAAATATTTTCAATTTGGAATCTATTTACATTCATAAAATCGCTGTAGAATTTGTATACGAGTAGTTATATTCTTTTAATCAAACTGAAGACATATGAGAAGTTTCAATACAAAAGAAACTATTGGATCATATTCTTATTTTATTAAATAAACAGAATATAATAAATGCATAATAGAAACAACGTACCAATCAAAACATTTATTTAAGGAATAGATTGAATTATATTTTTGACTTTCAATCCGAAAGGAGTATAGATATGGATAAATATGCTATTCTAAAATAGCAGTGAATTTGTTTTTTTTTCATGTATTCATTATTTTCAAGTTTTACTCATGTATGGTATTTCTTACGATTTGAATCAAGTAACAAGTGGTAAGTATTGTTTGTCATCTTGTAGCTTCATTTTTAGACCATTCATATTTTATTTTTCTAAAATTAAAGTAGACCGAAATAAAATGTTCTGTACACATAGTGAGATTGTATAAAAAATACATTATTCTTAAAAATAATAGTTTCAAACGTTTCATAAAGCCAAATGACAACGCCTTCTATTAACTTTTTGAAAATAAAAATATGTTCCCATTGTAGTTTGCAACTGAAGCATACGAAGTAAAATACTTGTTTTAAATTTTAATGCGCAACTGAAAAACTGAAAAAGAGACTAAATTTTTGCAATTGATCTCTACTTTTCTTAAAAAACAATACACAAAATGCTTTTACTGCATATGAACTGTGACTATTAAAAAAGTAAAAAAAATCATTTTAAAAATGTAAAATATATATTATGGAAAAGCATAAATTTGCTTACATGTATAAATAAGGTTTGTAAATTGATATCAGTATACATCTGCATAATATGTATGTCAATATATACAAGTGATTTGTAATGAAAAGTTTGCGCGCATTTGATCAGATTAAATCCATTTAAACTTGATCTTCTTTTACGTGGAGTAAAATGCAGCCGAATGTTGAGAGAATGTTTAAAAGGCCTTTGAACCTTCACATAAGATTTGGGGACACCTTTAAATGATAATGACTATAATTTCGAAATTAAAGTACATTTCCATCCGTAAAGTACAACAAATTAGCTATTTGGAGTGGTTTTTTTTACAATACTCTATTAATTATTGCTTTTATATAATAGAATGAGATTTTGAAATGTTGGAATGTAAATGGAAACAGTTTTGAAGGCTTTTTTCAAAAACATTTCATAAAAAGAAAAATAAAAAAAAATCTAATATTAAGACTTGTTTTGACGTGTTAGTAGCGCTTTTACATTAATAGAGTTCTTGTATAAAAAGAATATATATATATATATATATATATATGTGTGTGTGTGT
>BMAW01063478.1:225752-289102 GCA_019974015.1 Nephila pilipes | reverse complement strand
ATATATATATATATATATATACTATAAACATATATATATATATATATATACTATAAATATATATGTGTGTGTGTACTCGTATTGTGAAAAAATTAAAAATTCAGAAGATCCGTACATGAATAATAAGTTTTGATATAATACAATTCTTATTAATAATTAGATTTAAAGGATTATATGATACAAAACGGACTATAAACATAGGAAAATCAAAATCAAAGTGAGGAATAGATTTTTTTTAAAAAATTAGTATCAACTAGGAAGATAATGAACCAAAACGAGAAAATAAAGTAATTAAAATTAGCTGTCTCAGGCTTTGGACTGAGATGTGGACAAAACATGTTTTAAAGGATCCTAACACTCCTAGACAGTAATTACTTTATAAAAAATTGATAAATACCAATAATGGTAAGAACGAAGAAAGAATGAAGGAAAATGAAACAATTCCAAAATATAGCATACAGGAATGCTGGAAAAATAAAAATTACTATAAAATTGAAAATAGCTGTTACTAAATAACTTTCTAAGATAGTATAAACTGAAAACATATTTTATTAATAATCTTAGAGATAAATATATAGTTAAAATATTTTTGTGAAAAAAGACCTAATTTTCAATACCGCGGAAAAAAATAAATAGGTTTCTTACCAGAATTTCCTGAAATTAAGTGAAAACTTTGTGATAAAAACTATAACAAATTCACAAAAAAAAAAAAAAAAAAAAAATGGTGAGATTACCAATATAATGTATAAATATTTAAATGAAACTAAAATATTGGTGATACACATAATTAAAATTTCTTAGAAAAAAAATAAAATTTAAATACTTATCCATTAATCGTCTTCTTCATAATATGAATAGAACTAAAAACACTCATCACCATTTACATTACAGAAACAGAGTTGATTTTTGATAAAGTATTTAACAATTTAAATCTTAGAAAAGAAAAAAAAAAAAACTAAAACTTTAGTAGAAAATCTTGAAAATGTTTTTTTAATGTTTAATTTAATGCAATTGTACATTGAAAATATACATTATGTTTTCAATGAAAAATAAAATATTAATTTCGAAACCCCGGCTACTTATAGCTAGTTTCTAATAATAACTCTATGCCAATACTAGCAGAAATATAATACATAAAATGTTGATCAACTGAAGAAGATCAATCAGAGGAATATTTTCCTGCGCGTGCACGTGACTGGCTACTGAAACATCACCTTACATCCCGCGCCTACGCGAGATTGACTCTTTGGTGATAACACCACGTCACGCGCTGGCTCGTGATCGGCAGTCAATGTGTTAAAAATGTTTTTTCTCTAAGCAATATAAATTTTAAGGATTGATTATACGTATGAAAAAGAAGAAAAAAATTAAATTTTCCAAAATTACAAAGTTCTCTAATTTTTTTCAAGGAAAATATCTTGTAATATCATTAAAAAAGTTGGTTCACTATACTTTGTGTATTTCTTCATTTCTTCCTATATGAGCAAAATATTTTGTATATTTAGGAAACATTATTTTTAAAAATGGTATTTTAGCGCAAATTTATCTGAAAAATTTTGTTCATATTCAACTGAAAGGAAAGAAATACTTTTTGATAAAAAAAAAACAATTATAGTTCAATAAAATAATTAAAATATCATTATTAAGCTCACAAAAATCCAAAACCTTACGAATAAACTTTAAAACATAAATATCGCAAAAAGAAAGAGTCTTAAATTCGGTATTTTATTTTCCTTCTCATGTCCTAATATCTCTTAAAATATTATCTTTAACAATTTTTAAATCACTAGTATTAATTTGTTGGAATTCTTCATCTATGAAGTCTTTATGATATTTATAATTACAAATAGAGTATTATTTTGCGAATCAAGAGTATTATGATACTTAAAAATAAGGTTTCCCATTTTTTAATTATATTTATAAGCTTTTTTTTTTTTCAATAGTAATATTTTAAATGATAAGAATTTTTTATGTTTATCAAAATGTTATTAAAATTATTCTTATTAAAAGATTTAATCATGTATTTACTAGTGATTAATCATGTATTTACTAGTAATTCAGTTTTTTGATATTATCTATTTTATTTTCTTTAATATTACTTTTAACTACTAAATAGTTGGTAATATCCTGTATAACGTGGAGGCTATGGCGTCCTGCGAAACGACCACCATAAAAGCTACCTGGCAGTCATGGAGAAAGAGACCGGACGAATGTGAACGAAGAGTTGTAAATCAGTAATGAAGTGAATTCAAGTCCTTCATCATCAGATTTATTAGGAGCAACTTCAACTCGACTGACACTACTTTTGACGCCCACTTCTTTCTTTCAGCTGTTACGATCGTCAGCTGTCCTTTTTGCTTATATTAATTTCTTTTAAATGTTTTTTTTTTTTTTTTTTAATAAATGTCTATTTTCTTTGAGATGCTCGGCTGATAATTTTTAAACATTCTGATTTAGTCAATTTAGTCACTAGCTATACTGGTGTCCCTTATTAAGTGAATACTAAATGTTTGCTGCTACGGGTTCCGATAATCTTAGAATACCAGCATCATTCTCTGCTATCCCAACCCGCATTCTGCTTTTAAGCCAACAGTTCCCTGAATCAACAAATTCTAGTGTGATCTGACTGCTATCCGCTGCCAACTACCATATGTCTAATCCTGAATTCCCTCTATGACTTGCCCGGATTTCCTCCTTTCAGCTGATGATTGGAAGCGACTGTTTTTAACCTGTATCGTTTGATGACATCAGAAACCTGTGCATTTCTCGTCCTTAGTGAAGTTTTCAAGAGTTCTCTGTAGCCTTGTATTGGGCTCTTGAATCCCATTTTAAAGTCATTAGTTCAGATTATCAGTTCTTTTCTGCAACATTGTGCTAGACACTCATATTCAACTTTCATGTTCAACAGCGCAGTTATCAGACCTTTACTGTAGTATTGAACTGTAGTAGAACCAAACTTCATTATCCTCAGCGCAGTGTCTATTTCCCCGTAGCCTTGTGCTGGACTCTCGAATCTCTCTTTCATTGTCCTCAGCGCAGCTACTCGGACTTCTCAGTGTTCTTGTGCTAGACTCCTCTCCCTTGGTGTAACTTTCGATAGTGGAATTGCTTCGGTTGGACTCCTGGATTCTTAATGAATCCATGGGTCAGCGCATTTAAGGGCTTACCTTCTTTAGGTAGGCACAGGCGTCATTATCCCGAGGGATCCTAGCAATATTTTTCTCTCCCGTGGGGTTTACTGTCTTTGGTAAACATGGGTGATGCACCCCCAGGATACCTTAGCGATCTTTATCTTCTGTTCGACCCTACTTCTTGTCACAATTGGCATACTTACGTTTTTTTTCTCTCTAAGGGGCTTATTTTCGGGTGAGTATGGACTACGTCCCCGAGATACCCGAGGAAAAACACTATAAAAGAAAGAAAGGACAAAAAAAAGCTGTTTCAGTTTTGTTCATATTTAAGTTGCAGTCTCCCACTACAGTTTTTTTTAATTGTAATTAAGGTTGAATTCGTGGAGTTTTTTCAGTTCGGTTACCTTTTGTTTTTACTTTTTGTATTTATTTTGGAGTTATTTCTTTGGGAATTTTAAAAATATATATTTAAGTAAGTACCATTAAAGCAGTTCATCTGACCCACATGTTTGCCGTGTGGGGCGAAATCGGTTCCGTGCGGGGGGAAAGGGGAATCTAGGAATCCTGTTGGGTTCCCTTTGGCCCATGCTTCTCCGTAGACGGGTGGCAGAAGTGTGCCCGCTCCGGTTAATGAGCTCGTAATTGCTTCTGAAGGGTTCTTTTCCGAACTCCAAAGAATTTGCTTCAGGATTAGTATTAAAGTTAGAGGTGCCTCGGGTGAATCAACACACGAAGCTGTAATACTATACTTTAGTACCACCTCCGGGGTAAGAGACGTGCCTGACAATTGCCAAATGACCAGCTAGCTCCATCTATCTAGTTCCAGCCTAGATGGATAGAGGCGCACTGGAGTGAACGTAACCTCCCTCATGGGTCCAAAAACTTCTTCGCGCCCTGATGGAGGCTTAAATCTATCAATCTCCTCACCATCTATGGGATTGGAGTAACGATTGTCAAATGTAATATATAAATCTGTAAATAAAACAAAATATTTTGAACTATCGAATAATTTAAATATATATTTTATAATAAAAAAAATGAAGCATCTTTAAGGAACTTCTCTGCAATCCTAACCCATAAGACATTAATAGAAATGGTGGAAGAAGTAAAAACCTTTAAAAAAACAAAATACAGGCAATATTTTAATTGAAGCATCCTCTTCCAAACAGGCTGAAATACTATTGAAATAAAAAAAAATATAGACAACAATGTAGTTACTGCTACACCCTATTATTCTTTAAGCGATTCGCGTGGTGTCTTCTCGGAAACCGAACTATTGTAATTATGATACAGAAGTCGACATTTTAGATAGTTTGAAGGATCAAAATGTTTGTGCCTGTCCGACGAATAACAATCCGTCACGACGGTGAAAAAAGTAATACGAAACACTTAATCGTCACATTCAATAGCCCTTCTCTGTTTAAATCAATAAAAATATCGTATTTAAGTTGCCTCATCCGACCATATATACCCAACCTTTTGTGCTGCTTCAAATACCAAAGGTAAGGGCATTCTATTCAAATCTGTCGTGGTCAACAATCCTGTGCCCAATTCCCCGTCATAAGGCATGAAAGCTGGGAATATAATTCGGAACCTATTTGCCCGAATTACATAGGCGACCATCCTGCCTACTCCCTGTAAATGACCTCGATAGATCATCGAAAAAGAAATACAAACAGTCAAAATAAATCAAAAATTTTCATTCACTGAAGTACGTAAATTAGTAAACGAACAATCTCATACAGTTGACTTATGTAGCTACACTAAAAACCAATAGCTATGTCCCACCTGTTACTAATCCTCCTTAAATTAAAGATACTGGTACACAAACAATAACAATAGAAACAGAAGTTCCCAGACTTGCGGTTTCGCACACTATGACTTCTGTATCGAAACCATCTACACAAGTAAAGTTCCTTCCTCAAATAAAAATATTTCCTCTCCCTCCAAAGTCACAAATACACATTGTACCCAAACAAAACCCAATTCACAAATAAGAACTAAAATTTCATCATTCATTCCATCTCCCAAAACTGTGTTTACCCCTGGAAACAAACAACAGTTAAACATTCCAAAAACAAATAATAGGTAACAAAAGTTACGTGTAGACAGAAATAACTTCCCAATACAAAGTTATTAAAAAGAACAAAAATGTTCAACCAATCGAAAGCGGATGATGAAGATGAATTAAAAGTTTATGCTTCGGACGAAGACAAGTGATAACGGTTAACGATTCTTCTGTATCATCGGCCGATTAGAAATTTTTTCCTTTTTAATTCTCTATTTAATGGTCTCCTTGATTTCTTTGAATTGTAGCGGAATTAGAAACAAGATTTGAGAATTAAAAGAAAAAAATATATAATCCAATAGCAATTGCCCTCCAGGAAATTTATTTAACACTTAGAGACAAAACACGTATTTCCAGTTATAGCATTTTCAGAAAAATAATATAACCCAGAAAGAAGAGTGGGGTGTCACTTTATTGACATACCACGCTCTTCCAGTAAAGCAAATTCATTTGCTAACCACACTTCAAGCTATTGCTGTCAAAATTCATATTCAATCTTTAAAAACAGTCTATACGTTATACTTGCTGTCAAACACCCACATTGACGTCGCGCATATCTACAACCTCATCAATCAACTCTCCGTACCTTTTATTTTATTTGGAAATTTAAATGGACACAGCATTCTTTGGGGAAACAACAAAAACAACCCAAGAGGAACACAAATAGAAAAAGTCATCTCAGATGACTCTCAGAAGTCACATGTGTCTATTAAGCAACCTATTTTTATTCCCCTACGAGGATATTTCGTGTAAGGGATTTGGCAATTTGCTCTCTGTCCGTCTTACCTTTCTGGATATTTAAAACAGATACTTAATATTTATACAATAGTGATCACTTTCCAATTATATTGAATCGTGCCAATTTTATGTCACAGAACCCCATGTCAAATAATAGATACATATATAAAACTGCTAACTGGTCATTGTTTTCATCCTTAATTATTACCAATGAAGAAATAATAAATTGTCAGAGCATTGACGAGAGAGGTTACAAAGGACATAACAAACATATTAATTAAAAATGAAAATATATCCATTAAAATAGCTTCCAATAAACGAAACAAAACAAAAAAAATCTATGAGGATTACAGACACGCGTATAAAAATCGGAGAAGGTTATGGAATATTTTTAAGCGATATCCTACACAATCAAATTTTATTTCGCATAAACAATATAAAATCATTTTTAGAAAAATCCAACACCAAAGCCTAAAAGAATCACGGAGAACATATGTATAAAATATAAATAGTAATATTATTGAAAAACAATTGTGGGAATGAATCAAACGTATCTCCGTGTGTGTGTGTGTTTTTTTTATTTAACAGACAGATTCCAGTTTTAGAATACAACTATCAGGCCATTTCATCTTTGATGAAAATTTCAAATACAATAGACTTATCTCTATCTCATATTTCTAATTCTAATAATTACTCAGATAATTTTTGAAAAAAATGAAGATTGCATCTGAAAGAAAGAAAATCAATTTTATAACCAAATACAATTTTCCTTACAATAATGATTTTACTTTTCATAATCTGGAAAAATCTCTTTCTCACAAGTGTAAATTATCTCCAGGATCAGATAGGATCACCTACCATCTGATAAAACATTTATCATCAGCAAATCTTTTATAATTTTACAAAAGAATCTAGAGGGAGCATCATTTTCCTAATTATTGAAACCATGTGATCATTAATCCAATTTTAAAATCAATAAAAGATCCAACTGATCCTACAAATTATTGACCCATACCTCTCACGAGTTGTCTGTGTAAAATCGTAGAAAAACTGGAGAACGCCAGACTCAAGTACGTCTTAGAAAAGAATGTCATTTTTTCACCATTTCAAAGTGGCATCTCTACAAATTAGGTCTACTGTTAATAATTTAGTCACATTGGAAACGCAGATAAGAGACGCCTTGGTTCAAAGTAAACATACCGTTTCTAATTTTTTCAACTTTGAGAAGGCATACGATTGAACTTGGAGGTATGCAGTTCTTAAAAACTTATATTGACTTGTGGGGAACCTACCGATTTCTGTCCAAAAGTTTGTAAAACACAGATATTTTAAAATTAAAATTGATTCGATTTTATTGGACGATTTTATTCAAGAAGAAGGGTTGTTTTAAGTGTTATGTTATTTATTATAAAATTAGTAACATCATTTCACATATCCCTTATATATGTTGGAGACCTGCAAATCTCAAGCATGGGAAAAGAAATGAATATCATAGAGAGGCAACATCAACAGGCTATTAACAAACTCACAAAATAGACAAATAAAAAAGGCTTCTGCTTTTTTTATGTGACAAAAGCAGCTTGTGTGCATTTTTGTAGACAAAGGAAACTTCTTCCGGATGAACAGCATTGCAACAACATTTTGATCAACGTTGTGGATGAAATTAAATTTTTAGGGCTTATTTTGAACAAAAAACTAACGTTTCGCTCACATATTTTACAACTTCTCAAATGATGGGAAAAATTGCAGAACATTTTAAAAGTATTATCACATACATCATGGGGTTTTAAGTGCCCTTATCTTTTACGTATATATCATGCCCTGATCCGTTCGAAGTTAGATTATGGTTGTGTGGGGATTGGTTCAGAAAGAAAATCAGTTTTATGAAAACTGAACATCGTACTACACCAAGACTGTTTCGAAGGCTTCCGAACATCTCCCATCAAAAGCTTGTATGTGGATTGTTACGAACCTTCATTAGACTTAAGGAAACAACTTTTGTCCCTTCAATATTATTTCAGAACTTATTCATTATCAAAGGTCTTATCATTTTCAGACAAAAGTTTATTTTTAGGCAGATTAATCCATACTTCATTAGCAAACGTTATCCATACCTCTGTTTCATCATAGAGTACATACTTTAATCAAGGGCTATGGGTTATCTCTTGTCTCTGGTACGAACAGAGATTTAATTTTGGAAATCCCTTGCAAAATTTTAAGAAACTGGACACGACACAAAATATGTACCGAAATATATACATCCAAATTTTTAATGACTTTGCAGACCACAAAATACCCTGACTAAATCCATATTTCTACTGACGATCCAAAGTCATCTAATTATGTCGGTGTCTTTTTTAATACATAATTTACTTCATTCTTTTCAACTTCATCCCTCGTGTTCTGTATTTACGGCGGAAATTTCTGCCATTTTGAAAGCACTGGATAACTTGTCAAGTCGACAGGAAAATTTTTTATATTTTATTCACGGATTATATGTGCATTTTACAATCTTTAAGTTATCCAAATTATTCATCTAATTTTTGGTCATTCAAACACTAAGAACAATTTATAATTTAAAATTTTCAAATACAGAGTTAGTTTTTAGTAGTTAGGAATCAAAGGTAACAAAACAGTTGATAATGCTACAAAAAGTATATATCCGGTACATTCTCTCTTACCATTCCATACTGCAATAAATTAAAATACATTAAACGGCAAATTTTTTTACCACTGACATAATCAATGGAACATAGAAAAAGATAATAATCGTCTCATATAAAACCAATAATCTCCCATAGAATCCATTTTCATGTAGAAGACAAGGCGTTATTATTACACTCCTACTAGTTGGACACACAAGATTGTCACATATATACCTTTTTACTGGAAGAAAGTCTCCCACTATTTAATCATTGTGTTTGTCATATGACATTGAGACATATTTTAATCGAATGCTCTACAATTAACTCAGCTCGTTTTAAACATTTTAAATCATATAGTCTGTCTTTAATTAACTTGGTTGGGGAAAATAACCAATGAAATATTTTTTAAATTCTTAAATGATTTTGGTTTAACTCCATAAATATAATTTTATTAAAAACAACAACTTTTGTTATACTTTATTTGTTGTTACAATTTTAATATATTTTATTTAACTTTTAAAATTCTTCAGCATCAGATATTTATAGAGCAGATTCAACCTCCACTGACACTAATTAGTGGCGCTGATTTCCACTTCTTTCTTTTAGCTATTTAGATACTAAAATAGCGATAATCATCAGAACTTATTTTCCTTAATTTCTTTTAAATACTTTTTATTAATAAATTGTTGTTTTAGTTGAAGTGGCCGGCTGATGATTTTTAAATTTTCTGATATAGTCAGTTTGGTAACATTCTACAAGCCATTGGCTTTCTATTTTATTTCATATCTTTATATTTTTTTCTATTTTATCTTCAAATCTTCTAATATAGTCAGTTTGGTAACACTCCACAAGGCATTGCCTCTCTATTTTATTTCATTTCTCTGAAAACTTTTATTGGTATACCATATTAAATAGCCAAATTAGAAATAAATTTATATGTATAATAAAAAAAATCTTCGTTAATCTTATTCTTAGTATAATTATTATTACTTAAAATGATGAGCCTAAATCCAGTTTTTTTTATACATAACATCTCTTATAAACATCTTTAAATTTATAATATTTAGCAATTTTTTATTCAATAAGTAATAACACACTTCATAAAACCTATATAATATTTAGTTACATACAAAAGAATTCTGAAAATCATTAGTATTATTATAATCGAAAGAAATTATCTTTCATTTACTTATAAATTTATATTATACTTATTAACTTTTTAATCGCAATATATTTAATGGAAGACAATTTTTTATGTTTAAAATATAAAAATTCATATATTTAAAATACTTATTCAAATATTTAATAGTACAAATTTAATTTTTTGATTATCTATTTTATTTTCTTTGATGTTATGTTTAATTACTAAATAATTGCTAATATACTGTACAATATGGAGCCACTGGAATTTTATTTTATTTTCATTACATAAGGGAAATCCTTAAGAGTACCAACTTCTTTTTTCTTAAGAAAAAAAAAAATTGATACTATGGTTATCTCCAATATGATTATTTAATTGAAAAACTTTTTTCTTAACATCATATATTTCTCCAAACTTTTTCTTTTGCTACTTCTTTTTCAAGTATATCTCTTATTTTTTGACATTGCTATATTATTTAAACAAATGATCAATATTATACTTATAAAAATGTACTTTATTGTTATTTTTTGATTGAAAGTTTGCAGAACATTTTTGTAAAATAACGAAACATCAAGCCCATCAGGGTAAAGAGTATTACCCTTATATATATATATATGTGTGTGTGTGTGTGTGGTGTATATATATATATACATATATACATACATACATATATATATAACTAAGTATCAGAAATTATTTGAATATTGTAAAGATGATTAATACCTATTGATTAAGTCAAATGAGTCAAAAAGTGGAGATAAAGTAATTTAAAATGTTGTTTCTGGTTCAATCATCTAATTTCATATTTTTAAAAATAAACGACACAGAAAGATAATTAATACATGAATATAAATGAATAACTGTAAGTTTCATGTTGTGAAAAATAGATGGCCCTCGTGGGTTCTTCGTGAAGCTCTTTCCCGAAAGTTGTTTTAGAAGCTTTCACTGAGCTACCTTGGAGTTGAATCGGCCTCAGTGAACTAAGTGATTCGATGTTACACAACTGGTGTCCTAAGTCACCTGATATGACCTCATGCGATTTATTACTTTGGTGTTTGTAAAAGATTTAGAGAAATCACTACCATTACCTTCACAAATTTATGCGAATTTAAATTACCGATTTTCGCTGTTGCACAATCATTTACTACGGCCTTTACAACCTGGAGGTAGGAATTAACAAATCTAATTGACATTAAACGTGTAACAAAAGGAAACTATATCGAACACTTGTAAGAAAAAATTCTATTATTTCCCTTTTTATTTATATATTACTTGTCATTCTGTGTTTATGAAAATATAGCCATTTGAAATCGGATGATTCATTTTGAATAACCCTGTATATTCTGTTTCATCACTTTAACTTAGAAATACAGTTTTTCCTGACATTTTCATCCAGTAATAACAACGTAGAAACCTGTTTGAAATACTATGAAACCTTATTGCGAAATCTTTCGGATTAATATTTAGTTTCGGGATTCATAACTAGTAAGTTTAAGCGAATTTCGGACAGAATAAAAAGGTCGTTCATAACACACCCTGAGCACATCCTGAGCACATGACTATTCTTACGCTATTTGGATGGTACATACCTCTTTCACACAGCGTTATAGTTAACGCACTGAGTGGCGTACATATTAAAATAAAAATATTATAATATGAAAGAATTAGGGTTTAAAATTCTTGTAAATTTAATCATTATTTCTTAATCTCATACAATTTCAATAAAATGCAATATTTATTAATCACTCAGATGAATTAATAATGGATTATTTGTCTTATTAATATGATAGATTTTTGTCACATTCTTGAAAACAATATCCTGTTTCATGAAAGAAAATATCATGAAAATTCAACTATTTTATTAAAATGTGAGGCTTTTTTACTAAATGATATAAATAATCATTTAACATTAACTAGTGTTTAAATATTAAAAGAGAGGGGGAGCTTTTTCCACCATTAAATAAATAATATTATAAACTATGGAAAAAATTTCTGTGTACTATATGAACTTGATAATTACTTAGAGATTTTTATTATAAAATTTAAGCACAAAATTTGATGAAAATTTTGGGAATCAATTAGCCTTTATAACATAACTTAATAAATCAAAAATAAAAATGAGTAACTTCACCAAGATGGATGGATAAAAATCTGAGAAATTAATGAAATCGCTTAACAAATGTATGTATACGATATTAAGCAAAAGCTTTGTTCATCATATTGTATATTTTACGGTAGTAAACAAACTTGAAGACAGTTTTTAAGAAAGTCAGATTTTGATAATTATTCATTGTGAGTGAAAATCAATTTAAAAATTACCCTAATGTCGAATTATCTTTTAAAATTATATGGATGCTACTTACAATAAATATCTGAAAATCACAAATATCTGCGGGCTGTTAACCAGACAGTTTCGTAAGTAAAACAAAACGGTGACCTTTTTTAATGACTATTTCGAGGGATAACTTTTTTTACTTGGTTTGTACGTGACTTGAGATTTAAAAATTATTCAAATAATATTACTTTTTTCTCTCTTTCACGACTTCTAATTATTTGGAACCGATAATGCCGACGCCCAGAGTAGTAACGATTATTAAATATAAATAAAAAAAATGTTTTAATAGCGCTCATTGGCCTTATAATCCGGTCAGAAGGTTACGGTCAAAACCACGCCTTTGGTATGTACATTCTTCATTTTGATGTAAATGAATTTTACAATTACTCTCTCTCCCATGACTTCAAAATTCAAATTCATTTTTTTAAAGAAATAGATATGATTGATGATTGTATTTCAAATTTTAGCAGTTAAATTGCTTTTGTTTTTAATTATTAGATGATTTTAAACTTTTTGAGGATCAGTATAATTTTAGAGAGATTATAGCTTAAAAAATTATAATTTATAAATAATTCTGTGTTCCTTTTTACCAAGTTTTTTAGTAACTTTTAAGAATACTTTTGATTTCTTAGATGAATTAACAAAGTTTATAGATATTTATTTAACAAAAAAGTTATTCTTAAAACCGTTAAACAATTTCCCTAATTAAAATATAGAATAATTAGAAATATATTTATATGTGTAAGAAGAAAACAATTGTCTGTTTATGCATGTTTCAGAAATATGCAAATAATTTACGAATGGAATTATTTCAGAAGCAAATTAAAAAAATAAACTACTCATTTTTAAATTAATTAAATTTTTTTCTCTATTTCTTATGAATGCATCAAAACGTGCTACTAAAGCGTTTACAGTACTTTTGAAGCAACAAAAATTAAAGATGTTTTGAAACTATCATTTTACTAAACAGTTATTTTGATTTTTCTTTTGTTCTTGAGAAAGTATTATCTCTAAAACTGAACACTCGTTCTTTTCAAGTTTTTGCAAAGAATGTTGATTAATAAAAATTGTAATAACTTTCCCAAGTACTTTCTTATTTATATATTTTCATTTATAATACATATGAAACCTTACTCTTTGATTGTTTATACTTTCGTGCTCTAATATTTTTTAAGACATTTTGTAATACGAAGAACAATTTATTGGTTAGATGTTTCGACATTCTACTGATAATAGTCAGAAATGGCTCTTTCGATCAGCAGATATTGAATACAATTATTCTGTATTAGTTTTAGCTTATTATCATGTGAAACTGAAAATCATGTCGACAGAGAGATTGTAAGCACAGTCGAACTCTGTTAATTTGCAATTCATTAAGACATTTTGATAAGATGTCTTCACGAGTCCATTTTACTCGCAGTTTTACTCGCAGTTTCATACTGATGTTGGAATTTCATTATCACCCAATTTTTATATTAAAGCTGTAACTCTCAGTTTAATTACCATGGAACCCAGCTACCATAATTTAAAGGGCCCCGATTATGCAAGAAGCCAACAAGGTATAAAACTTCAGTTACTGCACAGAACTTGTAGCAATAATTAAGTAAATTGAAGATCGCTGGTTGTTTTTATCAGCATACGTGGTAGAGAATTAAAGGTTATTCAAAGACATGTTGCCTGAAAATAAATTTAAACTTTGATTAATTTCTATCCAAAATTTATATCGATCGTTGTCAATCTTTAGCAGTGATATTTAGTATCGACCTTATTTCTTTATTTATCCCTAATAGCAAAAACGAGGTCGGTGAGGGGAATTGAGACGAAAGGGTGGGAAAAATATTTCGCATTGATATGCAACAAACGGTTTAACAATTTAACTTTTGATTTGTCTTTGAAAATTATGGCAGAAACTTGCTGTTAAAAAAAGACGGGTGTTGAAACTTTTGTACTGTGACACGGCTATTCGATGATTAAAAGAGTAATTACTAGCGATATGCGTAAATGCACTCAATATTCAAGTATTTGTTTTATTGCATAACCTAAAGGATATTTTTTGTCTTTATGGAGATAAAACTATTTTAAGGTCTTTGTAAAATAAAATTAAAAAATACCAGTTTTCTATTAGGATTTTATTAAATTATACCTGTTTTTATATCACTACAATTAATTGTGCTGGTGATATATCAATGTTTGGTTTTCTTAGCTTGAGATATTAAATTAATAAAGGAATTTAAGTTTAATATTTCATTGAAAACTTATTGTTTATATATATGGTATTTCTCTAAGGCTACCCCCACACCTAAAGGTAAATAATAGATCCTTAACTTGGACGACTTTTGAAAACATTATAAATTAAAAAAAAAAGATTTATATTAATATTATACTTGGAAAACCATAGAATATAAAGTTGACAACCCTATCATACATTTTTTACTACAGTAGACCCCCGGTTCATTGTATTTCATGGGGTGCAAGAAGGAAAAAAAACCCATTAATGCGGGAAAACGATGAGTGCGGGTTGAAGTCAAAACATGAAGAAATAATACTTTTGCATTAATACACCTAATGTATACAGTATAATAATAAATACTTATTTGTTACTTACCAAACTGTAAAAGAAATAAATCGAAATTGTAGAAAATTTAGTGATATTTATTTAAAAAAAACAGTAATTTTATGCTGAGTTTAGCGTTCATTTTTAAAATTAGACAGCAAATTTTCAAGATTTACAACATTTTTCTGGTCTTTTTCTGTAATTTCATGTGCATATATAAAAGTTTTTGTTTTTCCAAATGCCATAATTGTGTCAGACAGATTTGGCACTGGAGTAGGCTCAGCCTCAACGGCATGAACATTATCCTCTGCTTCTTCCTCTTTATTTTTATTTTTCGCATCATCATGACGCACACCTTTCTTCTATGCTTAGGATACCGCATGTCGCACCGCCTTGATCAATGGAAATATAATCCCTAAATTTCCCACCAGATACATCCTCTACAACACGCAATCACTCTTTATCTGCATTATCATCATTACAATGGCGAATTTTAAAACACGAGTTCCGCAGATTTAATGCAGAAAAAGTATCCATGCCATTTGAGACAGCTATTTCAAGCGCCTTCTCTCGAAGAACATTTCAATCCATAGGAATATTTGAAGCACGAGTCTGCTCGTACCAAGCGAAGAGTACTCTTTCCAACTCATTGTAAGTAGACATTTTGCCAGTTTTCTTCTTTTTTGCAGAAATTCCATACTTATCAGCTCGCTATCTAATTTCTATCTTTCTCGAAATTACCAAATTCAAGGTTGAAGATGGTTTATCTAAGCGTTTAGCTATGTTAATTTTTCCTCGAAAAGATTCTTTTTCATTTCATCTATGATAAGGCCTCTCTTCCAATGTTCGGATTTGTTTTGCCATTCTTAAAATTCCCAGAACGTATAAAATTTAGCTCATAAAATAAAGCACAGAAAGCATTACATTGAAAACTCACACTCCTGAATTTAAATTTGTGCACACTACACAGATACAGATTAGCCAGGAATGAGAGCTAGCTGAAAGAGATGTATCCATACCCCCTGCACATAATAGAATAACCCATTTTCTAAGCAAGGGCACTTGTCCCGCATTCAATAATTCATGAGCACATACATGCGACAATAACTGTGCCAATCCCTGTTTCCCCCCTAAAACAGCATAAGTGAGTTATTTTAGGATAAAAGAAATACTTCCATTTTGTATGCCATATGGATGCGCTTGATCTTCTATTTCATTTCGGTGATGAGAAAAATTTCTCAAAGATGAATGCGAGAAAATGATTTTTTGGAAAACAATTCATGCGGGGTTTGTTAACATTATTTAAATATAATTTGTACATGGACCATAGAAAGAAAACAATAAATGAGGGAAAACGATGGATGTCGGAACGATAGATCGGGGTTTTACTGTACTAATTTCTGCTTGAAATAAACTATTTTTTCATGAATGAAATACGTTCCATTTTTTATCTCTAATGCTTTAATGTCAAATGAAAACGTTAAATTTCTACGCTAAAGAAAAAATTTGAGAACATTATATAAAAACAGACATATGGGTTGCCACTACTTCAATTTAAAATACTTTTGGAGTAAAAAAAACCTAAAAAGGTAATGCGAGTCAGGGTTCTCTGCTTTTGAATGTAACGCAAATGCAACTTTAAAAGAAATGCAACTTTTAAGATTGTAAAATGCAAATGCAACTTTAAAGATTATTCAAAAATTTTGACTTAATTAGCAAAAGCATTGTTTTTATGAATGATTTCAGTACGTTGTAAAAGTAATTCATAAAGAACAAGCGTAGTTTTGAATTTTAGTTGTTCCAGTCGATAATTTCTAAAAAAAGGTTTAGGGATATGATGTTTTATCAGTAGTTTCAAAAATTTATATCTAATTTATCATTATTATTATTAATTATACTCTTTTATTTAATTCGTTACGTTTATAAATATATATGCCTTTCCAGTTCACAATTCGTACTCGGATTTTAACCTACTTCCTATCATCCGATCGATTGAAATTTTTCATGTTCGTATAACTCCGATGACAATACAATACAATGGTATGTTAAAGAAGTGACGGACTTAGGAGTGCCTGGGGTTCCGGGGCTTGCTCTTAACAACTCCAATTGAGTTGAAATTTTGCTTACACGTATAGCTCAAGTAATTACCTTTTAGTTTTAAATTTCCAGATTCAAAATAATTAAATAAATATAAATAAAAATATTTTAAAATCAAGCTTTTATTTAAAAATGGACTAAAAGATATAAAATATTTTTAATGTAATAATATGTAATTTATAAAAGTTTGAGACGTTAATACTTCTCTATTGATCTCATATATAAGTAAGCAGCTATGTGGTACTTAATTTATCAGTAATTAAGTAATCTTGCGACCCTCTCTCATACTTAAAAATTTTTTGAATGATTCCCACCCTCTCAACTATAAGCATGCTTGAAAAAAATTCTGCTCTTTAATTTATAATTTAATTTAAAAATTATTAAGTACATAAATTTAAATTCTAATTTATTTAATTTTTAATAAAAAATTTGTAAAATTAAAAGGAAATACTCATACGTTTTTTATTCTTAGCAAATGTACTTTTGTGTCAAATTTACATTTTATAATAAAAATTAATTTAACCGATCTTTGTAGAACCGGAAAATTGAAATAAGATTTATAATGAAATATTTAAGTGAAGTAATACATATTCACAAAAAAGGAAAATAAGTAGTTTTAGTATTTGTTCCAAGTATACAAAAAGTAATGAAAGAAAATTTGTTTTAATGATACAGATGTGTTTGCTTTTTGCTGCATAACAAATTGTATCGGGGTGAAGTATTTGACATTTCCAGACGCAAAGCTTCGACGTTTTTTTCAACGATGAACGATGTTCGGATTTAATAAGCACTAAGACTGAAAAAGTCGTTTCACTCAAGTACTACTATGTGGTGCTAAATGGCAGTAGAACGTTCAATGCCATTTCATAAAATTATAGAAATTTTAGCGTAGCTCCAATACAGAATTCAGTCCAAGAATTTGTGTAAACTAGAAGTTTTTTCAGTTAGTTTAGTTTTTATTAACGTCGCACTAGAAGCACCACAAGGGCTATTGGTGACGGACCTCGTAATTTTGAACCACGGTCAAGTGACGAGGACGACACCTTTTTTTTCTTTTTTTTTCAGTTAGAGTCACTCGATAGCTCAAGAAATTTCTCTTGGACTTTGCATAGTATGTAATTATTAAAATCATTAATGTTCATCAAAAATGGTTTTTAAATCTGATAATGTTTTTGAAATCAAAATTCGATATAAAATATTTGTAAATCTGTGTTTCTGCAAAGTTTTTAAGTGATGAATAGTTATTTTTGCAATTCAAGTTTTACAGTTATTTTTTTTTTTTTCATTAATAAAACTGTCGGTTATCGAAAATATTTTGAATGAATCATTTTCCCCCTAGTTCTTTCAAATATTGATTTTATTAATTGAAACCTTTAATTTTATCATTCGGAATAAATATTTTAGTTATTTTACTTATAACTGAGAAGTTATAAATACATTGAAAGAAATTATTTTCTTTACAACTTTTCTTATAACAGTCATTGAAATAAATACCAACCACAGTCGAATAAAACTGTAAAATAAAATATTTTATTGTTCTTGAGATGTTGTAACAAAACAGATGCAACTAATTACTAGAAAAGCTTTTTCATGTTAGTAGCAGGGGTGGCGAGATTTATTCGCATGAGTGGAGCACGACGTTACGTATCATGCATTTGGGGTCATATTTTGATTACGAATTGATGCTGAAACTACAATTCGACACCGTTATAATATCGCACCTAGTGGTATTTTTTCAAAATGTAAATATGATTTCATGCTCAATTTAGCCAGTATTACAATTAATTGTGAGGCACAGAAAATAAAATAAATTAAAGACTACGGGTATATTGCGACTGTTTCTTTAAACTCATGTAACTGAATACAATTTTCACGATCCCAACATTTTGTTTTACGACCCCATTTGGAGACGTGGCGGACGGTTTAAGAAGTACTGGTTCAAATTGACACTTTTTGTCAGTTAAAATATTCACATAAATTCTACTTCCATAAAAACAGCTTTTTATAAGAACTTGAGTTTCGTTTCTCTTTTTTTTTAAACCACATGACTTTCACACGTCACTGTTAAATGAAATAAGATTGTTTTACAGCTTACTCAGTTGTAATTTAAATTGAATTATCATTACACGGATTTATCTTTGTTTTGTATGCAAAGAATCGTTTTGGAATTCAACACACTTTACGTAAAACGTTAAAATTAGTCCAACTTTTCAGTGCTACTTAAAAAACACAAATGCGTCTTTTGAAAAAACGAAAGGTCATCTAAACAGTTTTAAATATCATTTTGTCATTCAAAGTCATAGTAAATTTTATCTGTAAGTGGGTCATGTACTTTTCATTCTTTATAGTTCTTTTGTCTTCTTCATCAGGCTCGTCGTTCAAGATAACGCAAAGGTAAGAAGGGATACATTGGATCAGAAGACAATGTATAAGACGCTCCATTTGTTTCAAAAATTGTGCAGAAGAATTTAATAATGTCAACCATTCTGTCATCGTCGGGCGGTTTTTGAGAATTAAAAGGGAGTTGATTTACAACAGCAGAGGTCACTGGGGTGTGTAGTTACAACCTGAAACAATTCGAAAAGGTAAAACAAACATCCATGATGTATTAACTCGTTTTCAAACGCCTTTATTTTTATCTCATCATTCTATATTTTGTGATTAGGATTGAACATTGTTTTTTTATAGAACATCGTTTAGCCTTCTAGACCCAGTGCAACTAATAATATTTTCAAGAAATTTGTTTAATGGAAGATTCTTTAACCTTAATTTTTTTTTAAAAAAAAAGTAGAAAAAACTTACTATCCATAGGCTTGATATACATTAAAACTTCTAGAAAATCTTCAATATTTTAATAGAATATATTGTGAATGTCTTCCATAAGAAATGCATAAATACATAAATGATTCAATGATTAATAATGCTAATGATATTAAATGCAACTATTTATTTGTACAAGCCTTTCAGACTATTTGATTTACAAAATGATGAATAGTATTATAAATTTCAGAATATTTATATATATTTGTCTTTAAAAATAAATATAATCCTAATGCAAAGAATATTGCAATAATTAAATATTTGTAAGAAGAAAAAAGAATTTGATTAATATTGCGTTTCTTTAACTTAATAATATTACAAAATTGCTTTATATTTATTTTTGAGGACAACATAAAATGCACTAGATTCCAATTACTTAAATTTGTGTAACGTGTCGCTAGCGTATGAATATTTTGAACGATCATTAATTTTTTTCTTCTTTTTCCATTTTAAGATTTAGAAAGCACTTTCAAATTCCTCATATAAATTCTCTTTACGCAAATATTATTTAGTGCTTTAATTATTTTTATAATTTTTGTAATCATTCTGAAAATGATTTAGTGCCTCTAATTTAATTTATTTACTAAACTGTTTCAAATATCTAAATGTCAAATACTTATGTCTGTAAATGCATGCGATTCGTTTTCCAAAAAATACTTCATATTGAAACCAGCCTGTTCATTGTTCAAGCAAGAAAAATGATAGTAAATAGCACAAATTTATTACAACCAGCCAATTACAACCTTGTCTCTATGATACAAACGAAGAAAAAGTTTTTACGAGTTCCCTATCATACAAAAACTTCTCCAAATGAACTAGTATTTCGTATTTTTATAGTATTTAATAGACATCATTAATATTATTGATGAATAATAATATACAAAACAAATTAAATGTAAGTGTGAGAGGTAAAGCATTTTAAATAAAGAGTTAGTTACATCTAAATTAGTCACTGAGTGTCTTTAACTCTCGAAATATATCAAAAAGTATTTCTAAAAGTATTTTGAATAGTTTTATTTCAATATTTACTTATTTTAATGTAGATTTTAAAGTTATTTTGGGAGACAGCAATAAGATTGGGAATATAGAATTCAACTACATATTGACTGATTTTATGAAAAATAACAATATCACAAAAATGCACCTTTTGTTTTTATACAATTTTTAAATTCTGCTTTCTTTTGCAATGTTAATTACTTAATTTTTTTTTATTTTTAAGCAATTTAGACTTAGAAAATTAAGTTTTTATATGATTGAATTCCTTTAAATGCTTTAGATAAATAACATAATTCAAATCATTTACTCATAAGCCATGCATTAAATGTTTTGTATATTAACAAGTCATTAAACATGTTGCGATTGTTTTAACATAATCTCAATTACAATTTTTACATGCATGTGTGTTAGTTTCAGTAAAAACAACAAAAGACTGATCAATATATGACATACTATTTGAGTAGGGAGATAAAACGGAACATTCTTGATAAAGGCACGCAAGAATCTGGTTATGGATCTTATCTGAGCCTTGCATTTGCCCAGCGAAGCATATTGGAACAACCCCACTCTTGTAACAAAACTCTTTCGTCAGTTTCGTGAGCTGTGTTAATTGAGGTAGTGGGGCAGTTAATAGAGCTCATATAGCATTTAGAAGCATTGGAGCATTATTTCAATCCAAAAAAATTTCATTTGAATAATTTGATAGTGTATACTATGAGTGACACCGTGAGAAAGACACGAAGTTCCATTAAAACAAATTAATTCTGTCAGGGGACAAGGAAATGCAACCACAATATTGAAATATCAGTGTAATTTACATTCACTTCTTTGGAATTTTTCATTAAGAAAAATATTAAGAATTCTAATAAATACTAATGCTTTATTATTATTATGCTATTCCATAGATTCTAAGAAAACTTTATATATCATTTTTCTTAGAACATACTGGCACCGTAAATAATTAAAAAGACTTTTTTTTTAAAAAAAACTAAGTTTTTTGAAAAAGTTCGAAAATATTCTTTGATCTACTAATTCTATTAGTTTCGAATTGTTGAATGAACTGCTTTTGCTAATTTCAGTTTAAATTTAAAAAAAAATTCAATGCATTTAAAACTCTTTTAAAATTCAAGTTCTTAGTGAGACTATTCCTAGAGTGTGATTTATTATTTTCGAACTTTTCAACTTTCGTAAGATGATATATGGTTTACAACATTCTATTTAAGAGCGTATATAACATATTTTTCAATTACTTTATAATATATTTTCATAATATTCGTGGGTCACCTTTAATGAAATTATTTATAACCTGCTCTTAAAGTTGATTTACTTAAGTTAAAATATATGCTTTATAATATACAATTTGCTTCCTTCACTTACAAGCATACTTTTGTCTTAAACGGTTTCATCAATGATTTTTCAAAATTTTAAATATAATTTAACAGTGAACAAATCATGATTTTATAAAAACTGTACATGATTTTATTTTTCAAAAGTAATTTTAAAACCTAGGATTTGGTCGGTTTTCCTGAAATAATTGCACGATTATTCTGAAAGGATCTTCTTAAACTTTCATATCATTTTCAGTAACAGACCTAGAATATTTGAAGACTTTCTTATGAGCATTTTGAATATGAATATCTAATTCAAAGTTTTCTCATTCACCCTCGTTTGAAACTAGTTTTTGACCAACGTCACCTAATTTTTTGAAACCATTCCTTGTGTCAAAACTTTCATTTGTCGATAACAGCTATTGATAAATATTCACAAATTAACACGCCTTCCAACTAATGCAAAACTTTTAGTTGCGTATCAATTGGGTTCTGCCCAGATGAACGTGATCTTTTAAAATGAGGGGGAGGAGAGAGACCTAATTAGAACGAAATATTGACCTTAAGACCTAATTTGAGATTTTTTCACCCAGTTTATACATATCTAAATAAAGTATTGATACTCACTTTTCCTGTCAATATTTTCGACAAATCATCTGTAAAGAGCCCCTTGTTCTTACAAAGAATGTTTACAATATTTTTAATAATATATTCTCTCATAACAGTTGATTTTAAAAAAATGTTTATTACAGTATATTTTGTTGGAGTGACTTGGCTTAATATCTCCAAACCTTCCTGCGTGAGTTTTCTTTGAGCGAGTCAATATATTTTGTTGTTCTTAATATATACAATAAGATTATTTTAATCAATTCGCTTAAGTAAACTCACATACCATTCTAAAGATTCAGGGATTACTTTATTAAATTAGATATGCATCACTATTATTCGATGAATATAATATATATTTTTCTATTCATCTCAATAGAGATCATTTTCGGTTATTGCTGTTTCAACAATTTGGTTGGTTTTCGAAACTAGTTTTGACCATTTGGTCACCGATTAAGCTATATTAGCAAAGCATTTTTTGAGCCTTGTGCCTTTCAGCAATTCATCTGGGATTCGATGAAAATCTTTCGTAATAGAGCAAATTTATGAGATTCTTCGTAATAATACAATCAGATTGGGATTGTCTTCCCTGAGACTCTGCGCTGACTTAATGGAGGACTGAAAAAAGCTATATGTAGATTAAGATGAGATTTTGAAACTTCCTGTGAAGGACCTCTACATTAACCTTACAATGCAAAAAATGTATCTTTTATTTGTAAAAGCGAGGATTATTTTTACATTGTTACATAAGCATATATCACAAGGATGTAATGTAGTTAAATTTTGGTTGTTTTATAACGAACAATTTTGTAAGAAAGTTTTTTAAATAATCAATATTATCCATTGAATTTATTTTTCTTGCAGAAGTCTGAATATTCTTAGAAAGAGAAAAGATATAACAGTATGGGGAAATTATTCGGTCTGTACTATACACAATAGCTAAACTTTTCTCATGTAAGAATTGCTAAAAAAACCACTTTTAAAAAACTATTGAAAGATTTTGAACAGATCATTTCCTTCATATAATGCAGGAATGTAACATACATTTTACTGTAGTAAGAATTAATTGAATTGTTAGCAAATTTTCATGATATATTTATATTGATTTCATTTGCATTTCTTTTTGAAACTTATAGATTAATTTTTACTATGATTGGAAAAAAATGCCTTTTTTATATACGATTATTCATAAATTAATTGCTATAGTTTCCTACCCCAAACCTTTTTTTTTAACTATACTTATTTTATTAAGAAAAGACAAACAATTGAAAGATATCTTTGGAAAATTGAAAAGATATGTGTTTTGAATGTTATAAATAAGACATTTAAGCCATTCACAATCCTTAATAGTTTTAATTTAAAACTTATTAATATTTCTATGTCACTTGATCAGATACCAAACTTTCAAGCTGCATATTAATTTGCCAAAGATTTTTAAATGCGATAACTTTCCCAGAAGGAAGGATGGAAGATTATTCTGACCTTTACGCAGATGCAAACCAAATAAATGATATCCTATTCAATATTTTTTCTTCTCAGTTGTTTGGTCTAAAAAGAGGTCGTGGCATCAACTTCCTCCCTGAAAAGTAGTCTGCGATGCTTCTATGAGCCCTTGGGCGAGAAACAAAGCATATGTGGTTGAACAACCTCTTTTAATTCTGGAACTTGGATGATTCACTTTTATTCGGCCCAATTATTATAATTTTAAGTTCGTGGGCCAGTAGAAAAGAAAGATGAGAGAGACGGTAGTATGGTCATTACAGTCTCAAATGTAAATGACAGTTCATTAAAAGCAAAGTATATGTTTTCACAAAAGATATATCTTTATAAAAAACAACGAAGAAAAATAGACAAATTTAATCCGTAATACACTACTCGTTAATATAAAACTCATTTATTATATTCCAGAATATACCATTCTAAAAATATGTATTTTATCTTTTGTCACAGTTTTTTAATCAGAAGTTCATTCACTTACAAATCTATGTCCAATTTTTTACATCAGTTTCAATAAAGCGATACTTTTGAGCATACATACAAGAATTTGATATTAAGATTGAATTAAAAATTCACACAAATTCGTTTCTTAAAGCATTTCTGCTATGTGAGTTGCCACATAACTCTTAAATACAAATTTGTGTGAGTAAAACAATGCAAAATGAAACCAACAAGCAGAATTTACTATAAAAATACTGAACAAATTTGGTGAAATAATTTTGTAAAATAAAGTAATGAGAGATTCTAATTTTTACTTTCCAGATTATTTATTTATATTGTCATTTTATCTGAGCTTTTATCTTTCAAAATTTCCTAATTTTTCTTTAAGTTCAGTAATTACACAATATTTCTCTTAGTTTTCAGGTAAAAACTACTTTATTTTCAGAAGCTGTTGTAGGACACCACAGTAAAGAAATTAAACAAGCATTAAAGCTTTATTAAAGAAAAATGTTTTATTAATTTTTTTAAAAAAAGTTATCAATTATATCTACAAGCATTTGATTAAAAATCAAATATTGCATTTAAGAGAGGCCTTTTTTTTCTTATATGGGGGAGGAAAAATACTGATTCACTTTCAGGAGGTCCATATGCTTAAGTAGAAAAATGTATGTAGACATATATTAGTATTGGGTTAAAAAAATCACAAATAAGAATGTATTTTTACTGTTTAAGCTATGTTTGTTAATTGAGGTATTGTAAAAAAATTAAAGATGTCTTAAATATAAAAAAGGACATTCAAATCTATTTGGACAGCTTATTTTAGTTAATTTAAACCAATATGAATTAAGGAGTTTAGGTAGCTGTAAAAAGTTTTCGCGAAAAGGAAATCAAAAGCAATATTTAAACCTTTAAATAGATAAATCAACTAATAATTATCTATTTAATATTTGCTGACTGTTCGAATATTTAAAATTTTATCTTGAATTACTCTAAAATTTTTATATTTGAATTTTTATATTTTATATTTATTAATTATTAATTTTTATATTTTATATTTATTAATTATTAATTTTTACATTTTATATTTATTACTTATTGTAATTAAATAACTCAAAATATTAAGAATTTGGAGGCCATAAAATTAAAAAATATTTACTCAAAAGGCATGATACTTGATTTCTAGTCATAGATAAATCATTTAAAATGATTAGAGACTTTCGACTGATTTAGCTATAGCACATACTACTGTATGTATATTATATATTGGTTAAAGACATTAGACATGCTCATTTTCCATCTGTATGTACACAGAATTGGGTTCCAACTTTTTTTTTTTTTTTTTACCAATTTAAGAACATCATCATGGCATAATTTTCTGTTTCATCATAACAGTTATAACTTGAACGTTTTAAAGATAAGAAATATTGAAAATTTGAGGTTTTGGCCTTTGCTTGTTGATACTCGCTAACCCATAAAAATGTTTCGCGTGTATGTCACCTATATAAATAAGTGATTAATAATGATTAAAATGAATGATGAATGAATGTTTAGAAAAAATAATTCACAAATAGTGATGCAAATGAAGATGCTTGGTTGATTTTCTAGTGATTCGAATTTGGACATCATTCAATCACATGTAAAAACAAAACAAGTGACTAGATGATTGATGCTGTGTAACAGAAATAATAAGACACTTTACATCTCGTGTCGCTTAAAAGACTCCTTTGAATTTCCTTTTGAATTCTCAACAAACTTTTAGAAAAATTGTGAATAAAAAATTGGATTTATCTTAGTTGGCTCAAGACACATTAGATTAGGATAAAAAAGTTACGACCCCCTTCAAAAAATTTAATATTATATCAATGAAAACAATACTCTGTGCCTTTAATTATGTGAATACTCGTTGTAAGTACACCTGTGCATTCGAAAAATATGTATGTTCTTCTTTGTTTTATTCTGTCAAATTGTCTCTTTTGTAAAAGTAATAAAAAGGAACGATTTTAATTTATATAAAATTTGATTCCTTGTATTTATCTTGGTAATCCCTGAAACTTATGGCTGGCGTGCTGTGGAAGTTTGAAGAGTGGGGTGCTTGTTCAGGTGTCGTCCTCATCACTTGACCGAGGTTCAAAATTACGAGGTCCGTCATTAGTAGTCCTCGTGTTGCTTCCAGTGCGACGTAAATAAAACCAACCTACCAACCGCAAAAACTTAAGACGAGATCAACATGAAAGGGCTTTGAATGCAACTAATGAAAAGGGTATTTTTAACGCTATTGATGATTAAATTTTATAATAAGTACAACAGTAAAGAAGAATAAAAATGGAGAAGGAGTTATTGATCTATTATTGTATAAAAAACCATGAACAAAAACGCGTGGTAATGAATGTTTCCGCTAAAGGTATTTGTTTTTGTATGCTGAATTTGTTGCTACTTTTTTTTTGCGAAATATTTTAAAATTAAGGTATGAATAATGTTCTTATGCAAGTCACACGTCGCTAGACTGAAATCTAGCGTATAATAATACATTCTTCGTTCGTATTTATTTATTATTCATTATTTCATTATTATTAAATAGAGATTTTAAAAATCATTGAGATATTTTTTGTCTCGTAATTCTCAGCTTTATGTTTTGTGGAATGGAATCAATTTAGAGGATGAACGACTTATATAAAATGTACTTTTATGATAACCTTTCTGAATGTTTTAAAAATATGAACTAATATATGCTTTACATAAATGATTTATTTCTGAATTACGCACAACTACATATAAGGTACAGTGAAAATATTTTAACGAATAATATTTAAATCCCTACTGTCTCATACTTCTTAAAATTTAATTGCTAAAATTCAATAAAATTTTATATTACGATAAATATTACAGGTGACTCGAAATTGTTTATGAAAGAGATGACTAAACATTTCACGATCAGTGCACTAAAACATATGCGCCTTTAATTAGAATATCCTCTGAGTGATCCCAAAATGATAAGTAAAAAAATCCAAATGAAGTAATGCATATATAAAATTAAACATCTAAACAGTTTTGAATACACTGCGCTCAAATCATCTTTTCATAGCAGTTTGGAAAGAACAGTATCATTAACAGATTTTAAGCTTCAGTAAATAATTTCTGATTCATAAAGCTTATTACAATAAGATTTTAAAATTTCAATGACCATTTATTATTGTAAACATTATATTTAATTATTGTAAACATTATATTTAATTATTGTAAACATTATATTTTATTTATTAAACATAATATTTTGTATATTAATCTGCATTGGAAACATAAATATATTGGTCATGTACAGTTCATTCATGTCTATAAAATTTTTGGAAACAATTCGTGAAGGATCTGATTCAGCAAGTTAAAACAAAACTGGGAAACGTAAACATCCCTGAAGACACCGATGTTGAGTGAATTACAAGTTAATTTTCCTACTCACTTTCTCTCCCTGAAAGTAATCTTCTCTACAAGCCAATTGACTCAAAAGAGTGTCCTGATTATCAGTGAGACAAAATCGAAATTTCTCTGACATTATTGGTATTTAGAACACACGACCTACGAAAGAAACTTACATCATCACTTCAAAACGAGAGAGAAAAAAAGGTCACTTTTGACTTGGCGATTTGTATGGTTCACATTTAAAATCCTTTTCATCAAAGGGAGGCACAAAAGGATTTCTTGTAAACTATTTCTCAATTTTACAAATGAATCAGGTTTTATACGGTAAAAGGTGTGAAATTATATTTCCGACTTGACTCGCTTCCGCCCTTCCAACAGCAGGGGGGCTTAATCTCTGAGTGTCCTACTTACCTTGGCAATGAAATGCTGACCGGCAGTTAAGAGGGTCAATGTTCTGAGAGCTTGCAGGTTTTTGTTTAGCGTAGGCTGGTGGTGTTTTTGGTAACAGGTTGGCAATCCGATTAAAGTACTGTAATTGCTTGTTTTTCTGAGCAGCAGTGAGACTTGGGAATGTCGTACGATACTTATAGGATGTAACAGAAATTGTTTGATGGTTTAATGAATGAAAATTGACCTTTTGTTCGTTAAAATTCAATCATTTGAAAATCTATTCATAACCTTATATGGTTCGTGTTTGTGCTAGATAATTGGATAAAACTTGAGTTCTTGTACCCAATATAATCACTGATACAAATTCATTTTTTTTCTTCTTCTTATATCCTCGGTTTTCATTAATAAAGCGAAAAAAATATCAAGCACAAACGAATGTATGAATGGATCACATGAAATAAATTTTATAATGTAGCTTTAGTTCAATATTAATATTATTTTACACCTAGATTAATCTATTTGATTTATAAGTAACTTTGATTCCTCGAATTATTACTCATTTTCAAAGATTAATGATACTTTTGACTTCCAAAAGATTGTGAGTTGTATTTTGCATAATTGTGAGTTCAGAATGGATTGCACTTAGGAACTTTCATTAGGATATGAAGAGTTTTCTTCAGGAGTCGATGAAGTCGTTAAAAGTAGATGAATTCATTAAAATTGAAGTCTAAAGTAGCAACTTTTCAATAAACTTCAAAACTGTTAAAATATTTTGTGGACTCAGTTTTTACTACACGATCTCTATATTTTAAGTAAATAATTTTAATTAAAAAAAAATGAATAATTTCTAGTTTTCTTAAAATATCGCGTATATGTACATAATCTTTAAATTTGGATTTTTGGAGATTCAAGCCTTATAAATGTATTAATCTAAAACCTAGATCCATTTATTTGATCTCGATGTAGCTGTTTTACCAAAAATTATTCTAAATTTTCAAAGATTAATGCATCAGATTTGTAAAAACGCAGTGTTTACTTTGTCTAATTCCATGCTCAAAGATGAGTATAAAACATGCCTCATTGATGTAATCGAAATAAGGTGGTTTTTTCGAATGATGAACTGATTAATCAAACTATCGATATCATTTTAATCGTAATCACATATAATTTTTTTTTATTTTTAACGAGCCTTTGAAATTTATAGAGTATTTAGATAATGGGTATGCACAGCAAGATGATTACTTTTAGTATTCTATAAGAAATTTCGTAAGAGTTAGTTTCTCAATTTCTATAAGTAGCAGTTTAAGAAATCTGTTCTGATATATATAAGGAGAAATGAATCAATTTTACAGTTTGATGTTTGTATCAGCTGTTAATAATAAAAATGAGTTTATTTTTAGTGGGTCTTATGGATTATTTAAAGTAAATTGTCAGTTTAAAAATATTTCTGTACATCTCATTATTTAAAATACTGTTTAATATTTTGCAGTTCTCCGAATTCGGAAAAAAATATTATTATAAATAACTGTACAAGAATTGCAAATTCTTATTAAAATAATATTCTTAATAATGTGAAATAATAGTCTAGTCAAAAAAGTTACTTTTTTCAATCTGATTGCATTATTGTACTTTACCTTTTTCTACAGCAATTATTTGGGTTTTTTGAAGGATTCATTTCTAAATAGGAATTTATTTATTATGATTTTTTGTATCTTGTACTTGAATTCAATTAAAAATAATGTTTGTGTACAATACACATTATTAATAAATACATATATATTTATTAACCTTTACTCTTTATAACTATGAAAAGCTTTAATTTATATGCGTGCATTTATTAACTGCTGTGAAATTTGCCTTAAACAAGGAACTCGTATAGTTTAATTGATTCTCCTTAGTTTAAAGCTGTCTTTGAATATTGTTTAACATAAGACCTCATTTCTGAATATTTCATTAAACAATTAAAGGCTCCAATATTATTTAAAGATAGCGTATTTCGAAAACATATACTATCTTACCAGATTTTGTCTTGAAAATTCAAAGGTATTAAATAAGCTTTTAAATTCGTCTTAACGTCTATAATTAGCAATCATTAATCATTATTTTTAAATGGAAATTGACTAAGAATATTGGATGGGTATAAAATAAAAAAAATCTGAAAATGCAGTATCATCTTAATCACTACATTATTGATAAAAAAATTCTGCGTGACTTAAATAAACATAGTGGAAGCCTTTCTTGCAATAATTCTTCAACTTATTGTTCTTGTAGAAATACTAGACCTCTTTCTTTGGAAGGAAATAGTGTGGGGGGGTACTCGTTTTGTGTGCTGGTTTCCTTAACTAAATATCTATTGATGGCTTAAATCATTAATTTTTTTTTCAGTTCATATTTTTCATTAACATAACAAAGGTAATAGTGCAGTTTCTTGATGTTTCAATTTAGCTTCGTCAATGTCTTCAGAATCGGTATTATGAATACTTTCTCAACATCATCATTTGGCAAACATTCGTTATTTTCTGAAAGCTCGTGTATTAATTCGTTATCTTTCGGATGGGTTAAATTCAACTTCTTAGATGAATCGGATCTGTTTCAAAAATGTCACTTTAATGAAAGGTGAGATTGATCCATCAACTCCTTTGAAGAGAAAACATGCCCCACCTTCCTGTAATAAAACTCAAGCTACTTGATATAAGCTGTTGCCTGTGATTCATCTTGAAGGTAGACAGGTGGATAAAGAAAAATCTAATGTCATTTAGATTATAGATTTCTCCGTTTAGATTACTACCGTGTCGCACAGACGGGTGAAACAAATACGCAATTTTTTCATTATAACAAATAGAATTGAATTCAATAAAGTTAATTTGACATGCAGTTCAGGAGAAGAAATATAAAATCTATTGTATTTGTCCAAAGGGTATTTTTTCAAAGAGAAAGGGATAGTATTTTAATATATTACTCTATAATAATTTTATTCAAGTCAGAATACGATATTAATATTAGGACTCTTTTTCTATTTGAAAAAATGTTCAGAATTGGGGTTCCAACATTAACATTAAGTGAAGAAAATTTTAATAATTGAGCCTGTGAGTTTTGTTCTTTTTACTAACAGATCAACTTAGTTTTTATCTCTTCAAAAATAGATTTTTCCTGAATTATTTTTTACTCTGAAACTTTCTTTGTTACTAATGATGATTCAAACATTATAGTTTCGGTATAATCACATTTCTTTCCATTAAACCATTACATCGAGTTACTTTTTCATGATCTTTGATAGATGTTTGAAACCGGATCATACATACGTTGGTAAAATGATAGCACAATTGGAAATATATTACACAAACTTGAGTTAAATATTCAAACATGAATACAAAAATGCAAATTTATTTGTTTACACATTGAAAAAATAAATAAATTTCAATATAATTTTTTTGCATGCGTTTATGAAATTATATTCAAAACTTAATTATATACATATTACTAAATAAACCTTTTTTCCCATCTGATTATATTTTCGAATTTCTTTACCTCCATCCACAAACTTATATGAAATTTCTAAATAAATTTCATTATGGCATTTAATCGGATATGTATCAGGATTTTGTAATGATACAAACAACTTTCTTTTTCGATGGTGCTTATGGAATGCCCGTAATCTTTTCTTAAATTGAATTTACTATCACGTAAGCCAAGTTTCTCAACTGCTCGTAAAAGTAAAGTTAAAACAAATTTTTTACTATTTAGAGTTATTGCCACATGTCTTCACGATATTTTCTTGTGATTCGCATGTTCTTTCAGTACAAAGCGAATTTCTTTCAGGTTATTGCTCAGGAATTTGAAATGTACCGCATGTATTACAAGTGTTAACTGCCTTAGTAATGCAATCCTCATTTGTTACAACATTAATTTTACATTCAAATGTTGCTTCTATTATTTATGAATATCAATGTTAAAAAGAAAATTCTTGAGGTTAAAATGTTTAGAAAAATTATGATCACACGTGCAAGAAAATTTCATGTAACACGTGAGGTGAAATGTTAATCTTTCCTTTTTACTGTTTATTGTTCTCTTAGCAAAATAATAAAGAAAATATTATTTCATCGGAAAAAATAAGTAACATGCTTATGTGCTGAGCCAAACACGTGCATAACATGCTTTGTTTAGGTTGAGAGTATGGCTCCTTTGTGCTCACGCGAGCTACAGTTAGATAATGCTCAGTAGGCTATCGCTTTACTTAGTTGAAATGATCCGGCGAAGTACAATTCTTGATTTCTAATTTTACCTCTACATCTAAACAGACGTATCTTTACGGGCCATTAAGTCAGTTATTTCCGTAATAACCTTTTTCGTCTGAATATTTGGATGGAGGAAAAAGTATTTTCATAGACAGTTCGGAAATTAATTTTGTTTTTATGCACTTTTGTTAAAAATTCGAGACTTAGAAAAGTTTGTATGATATAATTCAATATTACCTTTAAATGATTTACTATAGGTTATTAATGTTTATTTAATTTTAATGAAAATTATAATTTCAAAGTTAGATATGAATGACGGACTATTAGAATTGATTTTATATCAACGTATGTATGGGACATGAAGTAAATGATCTATACAGTCTGATTTTCAAAATTGAGGTAGGTTAATTTCCTCGGTCGAAAAGCTTTCAGTTTCAAATTAACTTAATTGATCTTTACTCTGTCAAACAAGACTAAAAGTTAAATCTAACGAGTTGTGTTTAGAAAGCGATGCCAAGTTTATGTGCGTGTTTATTAGATCATAGAATTATTAACTTCGTAGTTAAATGGTACAGTTGACTATGGTGACAGAATAAAAAATTAAAAAGGAAGTTAGAAACAGCTTTTATTTTTCACAGGAAATTAGCCAGAAGAGATGTTATAAGATTCCAACATATATTTAGATGAGGAGTATGAGGTAATTCAAAGAACTTAATGTGAATTCAATGAACATATTACTCATGTATGAGGTAATTCCGTCACTAATAATGTAACATTCTGACAGTATTTTGTTGTTTAATATATTGCTTTATTAAATTTGCAGAATAAAAAGAATTTTTGTTTTTAAAATGCCTCAGAACGATTATATATTATAGAATATGAAATTGAAAAACAATTAAAAACAAACACTTATTATCTTTCCAATTTCAAAGTATGTGATCAATGTAACTTTTCAGTTACAAATGATGTTGATTCTCATGTAACATAAATATGAAAAATAGTTTATGTTTTACAAAAAATTTGCTTTAAAATATGCTTTGTAATCTTTGAGCTCATACTAAAATCATTTAAAAACAGAAACTTCTATTAATGTTTGCAGTGTTTGAAGGAGTATATACAAAACAACAATAAAAATAGCGTCTAAAGGCTATGTTTGTCATGATTGAATGATCCTACATTACTTAAATAATAATTTTTGAAACCAATAAAAGTCAAAAGGGGATGAAATTTTGATAAAATGTTGCATAAGTGACTAGAAATGTTTGATTATTTTTTAATAGTCTTTATTCATTTCACTGTCGAAGAATAAAAACGAAAGGAAATTGTAACGTATGGCTGATATTTGACTTTTTTTTTAAATTACGAGCAATTTATCCATTTAAATAGATGATACGTTTGTTATCTCTTTACTTGCCACTTTCAACAATAATTTTAACAAATGAAATAAAATAAAAAAAATTAAAATCTCAATTATTATAAAGAGTTAAAATGTATCATATGCGTTTTTCTGTACTTACACACACATGCACGCACGCACACGTGTGTGAGTACGTGAATAATATTTCTCCTAAATAGTAAGCAAATGTATTACAATTATGTTTTTACATGATAATTAAATATTAAAATAACACAGAGACTTTAATGTATTCTATCTCTTTATTAAGGAGGGAAAAAGTTTATCCATAATAAAGATTCCCTATATCCTATTTTAAATGAGAATTTATGAAAGAGAGAAAAATTGAAAACAGCTATCTGCATGTAAGATAAAAATGTACTGTGTTTGAAAGACTAAGTCGTAAATGCTTTCACAATAACAGCGTCTATAAGGAAATCACTGTAATGATTCTCTGTTCATACTTAATAATATTTAGCTCTTTTGAAAAGTAGTTTGAAAAGAGATAATGCTTTATAATAATTTATGTATATAATAATTAGATAATAATTTATGTATGCGCATTGATTTGAAATCGGAGAATGACAGATATTTAACAATATATGAAGTTGTAAAAACAGCTTATCAAAATATCTTTCTAAATTGGGCATTTAGATGAGAAATTTTGTAGGAGCTCGATCATATCAGGTTCTGTTTCTAAAAAAGATGTAATTTTGTAAAAAACAGTGCTTGGAATATTCAACGTATCTCACTCACATCGGAATGATAGCATCTCTATTGGGCACAAAGAGCTTCAACTAAATGACGAAAGGAACAGGAACACGAGAATAAAGCTATAAATTTAAGAACGAAACTGACAGCTACTATCGAAGCAGAGGCAGTAAGCAATAATCCATCCGAAACCTTATGATCTAAGAATAAAGTAACTGAACGTACGCGCAGTGAGCAATCATTTTCCCTTAATCCTTTTCCTGATGAATGTCATTGAGGGAGAAAGTGATCACCAGTGCGAAGTATGCCACTTGGAATCCAAAAATTCTTCATCCGTCGTGCTTGGCTGGCCAAAAGCGGATGCAAATTCTTTTCTAGAAAGGAAAAGAATGGCCAAAAAAGTAGAATGATCATATCTGGTGAAACAGAAAGCATTTATTTACATGCGGAGAAAGCGACATACTGTGGTCTGCGATTAGATCCTCAGTGTTGCCGGTCGAAGTGTTTGGGTTTGCCGCGGGCACCAAGTAAAAGCCTCTTTGCTCTTAAAGACAGGTAACGTGAAAAACTAGGCTAACGGGGTGGAATGGTTTTTCTTTGAGATCTACTATATAAACCATCTCGAAGCTTTACCACGCTATTTGTCGGCTTTTTCGCTGCTCAACGATCACCACGGAGAATCGGAGAGAGAGGAAAAAAATAATTCTCCGCTTTCCTTTCTTGGGAGTTACATCGGTATCTCTTTTGTTGCCTATGCACGTGTTTCAATAACGTTCTCAGCAGGAGACTGGACTTTTTTTTTGAATATCAATTACTCAAAGCTGTATCCACAATGCTCAGGTAAGCGTTTTGTATAATTTAACTTTGTCATCGAAATATTTTGTATTGTAGTAATTATTATTTTATTCAGATGAAAAGAGAAAATTAAGTTTAGAGGAATTAAGTTCAAACTTTGAATTTAATGTGTTGAAACTGTAAAAATGTATTATTCTTCTCAAATGAATCTGAACCATTTGCTTATTAGTTATTTATTGATTGCGGCAAATTTTTAAAAAACGAATGGGATAAGGGTTCATAATTTTTAAGTAATTGAACATTTGCATGTTAATGAATTTATAATTAAATGTGTCATTATTAATCCATGTAAATGAACTGTTTTGACTCGGTGTATGATAAACAATGTGTGAAGTATCAAGTTTTCTTAGTTAATATTTTCGAATAATTAGATGTAGTATTTAAATTAATAAAGTGATCGAAATTTAAATAGTTTGGAATTTTTATAAGGATACACCATATATGAAATTGATTATTCATTTTCGTTCCGTTATTTTTGCTTATTTTAAAAATATCTCATATTTCATATACATCGTACGTATTTACTATCTGATCTTAATTAAAATAAAAACAATTGTTTTAGGGATCCCATGTACTAAATATCGCTTTCCCGTGCATCAATATTACCACGATATTTATTTAATAATTAATAACATTAATTATCAAGATCAGTTGGTAAAAAATTGTTCTTTATTTTTCGTAAGAGAAACACTTGATACTGGGTTTTATTGATTTAGCATTTACTTCATTTTCCATTTGTAAGATTAATTCGTATATTTTACATTTCTGCTGAATGAAGATTTTTAAATTAAATATTACGATTAAAGACAAAATATGAAGTTGGATAAAATAATTCAAGCATTTCAAAATTATAGAAGCAGACGTTCTGCATTCTTGTGTTCTTGCTCACATAAAAAAAATTCCTCCGTCCGATGTTTTGCATTTTAATTGGTAACGAAACACACAGAATTGAAAGATGTTTTAATTGATACCGCAAGAACAATTGTAAGAAAACATTTTGTTAAGAAGTATGGAATTTATAAATAAATTTTTCTTCTTACAGTATGTGAGGGGCAAGTTCTGTTAGTCCTTTTGATGATTGAACAAAATATATTTTATAAACGAAATATTTGATTTTTTAATTAGTGAACAATATTTAGGAGCTGTAGGCATAATGATATTATATTTCTGTACACTCCTTTTTTTTGCTATCGTATAAGTTAAACTTTGTATCAACATGCGACAAAAACTGAAATTATCTATAACAAAAGTGGAAAACATAAAACTTCTTAGGCCATCGCGTCTGCTGATCTAATTATGATGCTGAAGATAATTTTTCTTTCTGCATGTTACTCATCAAAATATCTAAGCTTCTTTTAGATTCATTGATACTATAATATTATATGATTCCCAATTGCTAACTATACTTAAGTGTCTGGTTTGAAGTTTTCTAATGGTGGTGGTAGCCTAATGTTCATGACGCGAACTCATGGTCTAAGTGTTTCGTCGAGTTGGGAGTTGAAATTCTGATGCCACTAAAATCTCGTTGTATAAATGGTTGATGCCCCGAGTCCTTCCGTTGATGTGATGTGGAAGTTCGGAGAGGGAAGAACCAATTCAAGGATCGTCCTCGGCACTTGACCGACGTTCACAATTATGAAGTTCTTCGCCAATATCCCTTGTGTTGCTTCTCTATAAGAGCGATTTGAATAAGCAAACAATCAATTAATTGAGGTTTTCTATCTGTGTGGACAGCTCAAATACTTTCTATGTTTTATGTTAACTTTCTAATGCTTTCATGATGAAGATAAGTAATATAAATGTAGAAGCAAGACCTTTTGAAACTATTAAATTATTAATTATAGTAGAATAAAAAATATTAGTAGAATAAAAAAAAATGATTAACATTTTCAAGAGTATCTTACTGCAATGTTTTGAATACAATATTATACACGTTTGATAAGGGATTATTACATGATTCAATTACAAGTAATCTGCTGTGGTCTAATAAATTTCTTTACCTTGATGAAAAAAAAAAAATCTTATCTGTAAGAAGAAACAGAGTGAACGAATTTTATGAATGAAGCACTTTATTTACGTTCTTTATTATAGGCATTTAAGGTGCTTTTTAACACTGATTATAAAAAAATACTTCATAGAAGGCTAATACATCATTAAGCCTGATGGAGGAATATCATAATTTTTAGAAAGATTTTTTAAATTTTCGAAAATTAAAAATAATAATTCTCAGAAAATTTTAAATAACTTCTAAGCTAGTTTTTCTCTTTCAATTGGCAGTAAATACCTGAAATATTGGCTTTAAATGGCAGTAAATACCTGAACTAAATAAATATCATTTAAGTAGAATTAAAACTTCATTATATGAATTTTATGATTAGCTTTGCTTCAAATGATTTGCAAATAAGTAGTTTTTCCAATTTTGTAAAAGAAATCAGGAAGATTTTTATTCGAAACTTCTATTTAAACTAAATAGAGTTATAACCATTTCCATAAAAATTCCTTTACTGAATTTTTCGGGAAATATTTTGAAAGTCATAAGCACTCACGCATCCGAACTAATATTTTTTCGAAAAATTTGAAGATTATTGAAAGTTTCAGATATTTTATTTTAATTATTATATATTAACTAATTTCCTAATTTTCCTTGGAAAATAAACTGTTGTGCTTTCAAATAAGGAAGACTCTAATGGTAATGAGAAAAGTACTTTGGTTTGTTATTGAAATACTGTTGTACTTCAAAATCTGAAAGACTAACGAGAAATAAACACTGCTGCTCCTCAGTATTTAAGCAATCTTCTTTGATTTAATATTATTTATAATACATTGGAGTTAATTGAAGGCGAAAATAAATAAAGGATAGACAGTTACACCAATAGACAGTTTTAAGAGAACTATCAGGATTAATCCACAATGGTAAATTAAACTTTGTAGAGTCTATCTTTCTTTAAATGATGAAGCGTCTGTCTTTCATTGTTTGAACTCTATGGACATCATAACGTTTAGTTAAATAGTTAATAAGTTCCCAAACACAGTGTGTCCTTTTGGGACGAAGAGACGTCATAAAAAGAACACATTGTGTTTATTAATTTTCTTCATAGAATTTGTAAGGTCCCTCTCCTCGAGTACCTCTTAACTGACTTTAATAGTAGCTTATAATTAAAAAATAAAGTCTCAGCTTACCAACTCAAAGACACCGATTGAGATACTTTTCAATTATAGCTGATTTAACTTCTAATATTCAAACCAAGAGTCACTTTTAACCAATTCTATTACCAAAGATTAATGACAATAATTCACTATGATTTACAAGCAGCTATCAGTTTTCCAATATCCTCTGTCTCCTTCCTCATTCCCTTCAATTCTATATTACTTTCATATCACAATCCCTAATTCTATTAATTACTACTCTTATCTTCATCTAATTTGCATAATTACGTTTCATTCGGTTGGCAAGGAGATGCAATTTTATGCAATTCAAATTACAAAACGTTCCCGAGGTTAGTGAAGAGAAAACCACGGTTAGGTCAATATCACAACTGTATTTTTATCCTCTACTTTCCAACGAAAAATATGTGAAAACTGAAAAAAGTTGTAGCTCCTATTCCTAACACGGTTATACAAGTATTTATGAACTTTGCTCCGCGCGTTTTTGTATTGAGACATTTATATGTCATCTCTCCTGTCAACTGTAGTCCTTTATGACAATGTTAGAATAACACAATTAAAGAATGACATAACTTGAAGTAATAGAGGACGCTAAGGCGGAAGACAATCTTTTGTGTCGTAGACTATTCCTGATACCGATCTTAATGTGTTACAACACTGCAAGGGTTGATGTATTGTTTAGTATCGCTTACTGTAAAAAACAGCTCATTAGGAAGTCGACCTTGTTTTCCGACATTTAGTTACAATTCTACTGAATGTAACTAAATGTCGGAATGTGCTACTATTAATTATTCATTCAAAATAGCACTTGCAAAGCATTTCAAATTAAAATTTTGCTCTTTAAGGTCAACTAAAGTTTTCCCTTCAATCAATGCAACAGAGAAAACAGATCAAATGAAAAAATAAATAGCATGTCTATGGTATATGATTTCGATAAGATAAATTTAGTGTGTATATATATTCCATTTGAAAGCATTTCCAATCACATACACAAAGGGTCGATTAATAAGTCCTAAGAAAAAAGTAGAAACACAAATTATTTTAGGTCGATTTTTTTTATTTTTCAACATTATCGCCTTTTAGCTCTATGCACTTTTCCAAGCGTTTCTAGAGCTTTATTAAGCCATCTAAAAAGTAAGATCTTGGAAGGTCCTCAAAATAGGCATCTGTTTGGGCTACGAAGGCTTGTCTACGCTCTTCGTTCAACATGAAACATATTTTTGAGTTAGGAAATAAGAAAAAATCACTGGGGGGGTGAATATGATGGGTGTTGTAATAATTCGAACTGTAGTTACATGACTTTGGCCGTCAAAGCTGCACTGGTGTGCTCCCGTGCACTGTCTTGATGAAAGGGAATCTTTTTCAAATGAGGGCGTTTTTTTTTTCTTGATTTCTTCTCTCAACCGGTGCAATAACGATGCACAATACTCTCTAGTTATTGTTTTCCCTTTTTTCAAGCAATCGGTGTAGTTGATTCTGCGTGTATCCCAAAAAACCGTGACCATCACCTTCCCAGTCAATTTCCCCGTCTTTGCTTTTTTCGGAGCCGGTTCGCCTTCAAAAACCTACTCTTTTGACTGTCTTTTTGTCTCTGGAGTGTTGAGTGTATACATGTTTCCTCCTCAATTGTGTATAAATGTAGAAACTCCTCATGATTGCGACAAAAAGCACCAAAAATAACCTGAGAGTCGACCACACTATTATTTTCCACTGAGAACAAACATAGCACCCATCCAGCCGAGATTATTTCACACTCAACTTTTCATATAAAAGTGTTAACACTGTACCCTGTGATATGCTAGTGGCCTCAACTATTTCGCTTACTTTGATTCGTCGATTAATATAAACCATGTCGTGGATATTGTCAATCATTCCGGGAGTAGTCACTTCCACTGGATATCTGGAACGATGTTAATCTTTTGTGGATGTACGGCCCCGCTTAAACCCCTTTATCCAATTGTAAAAAGTTGCTAACACAGGAGCAGATGTGCCCTGAACTTCATCCAACTCAGCTTTAAATTATGTATGTATATATATATATATATACATATACATATACACATGCATAATTTCTTACAAATAACTAAATAATTAGTTCCTATATCATCAAGTCATCAAGTGTTTTAATGCTTTTAAAATTTTTTCTTATACGTTCCTTCCATAAATTGGTTGAATGGATGTTTATTTTTTTTTTACATAGTTGGAAGAAACTAATAAATTTCATTCGCACTGATGAAAACATTTAAAAGCAATGAGCATTATTAAACAGTAATTACAGCTAAATTACTAGGTTCCTTCTAGACTGGTTATGCTCATTACGTAAAAATATAGGAATAACTATAGTTTCAGATTTAATACATATTTTAGTTTAATTACAATCATTTTAAAAGCCAAATTCCGTGATATTATTTTATTCTCTTTTCAAATGTAGAACATTCTGTATTGAATAAAAAGATATCTACTTCATTTGGATAGCTTGTCTTCACATCTTTTTTTATGCATATTATTAGCATTTAAATTGGCATTTACATATGAATGTGAATACAAAAAATTAGCATATGTTCTTGAAAGAGAACCAACAGTAAACTTTGCTTCAAAATTCATTGTACATTTAAGTCAAGACACGCAGGTTTTAACATTCAAACTTTTAATTCAATTTGCAGCAATTCTTTAATTTGAATAAATTTCTTTGGATTTTTAAATAAAATATTTCATACATTGGTTTTCATGATGAATCTTTGAGATGTATTTAATTTCATTCGTAATTTTTTTTATCAGAGTATACATTATTTAAATATATTAAAAATATATTTTATATAAAATATATTAAAAATATTTTTAAGTACTTTTATTATACTATAGGTATACTATAGTACTATAGGTATATAGTTAGAAGCATTTATGCTTATTTTTTTAAAAGAAAAATCTTTTTCAAAATATCGAAATACATTGATTTATTCAGTCATCACTCCTGAAGTGTAAATAATTAAATACGTTAATGTCATTAATTTTAGTTTCTTTTGAGCTTTTACATTCTAATAAATTTTAATTAACTCATATTTAAGCTTTGTATTCATTGATCCTAATTTAATCATTAATTAAACCTCTTTGTATGATTCTATTCTTAGAAATTGCTTATATTATTGAATTATATTTCATTCAATTTTCAATAAGTTTTTGGATAAAACATATTTTTTTCCCACCTCACCTCTTTTCCTAAAGAATCAAGAGATAATAAAAAAAGAGTAAAAGATGACTTCATGAGATATCTTCATAAAGATAATAATTTGTGTCATTTTTTTTTTTTTTTATAATTTAATTTTTTTTGTACCACTGATGCACCTGGTTAATTTTTTTTGTGTGGTTGAAAAACAGAATTTTAAGAGTATGAAATATTAAAAAAGAGGGCATTGGATAATTCCACAATAATTTACGAGTATAAAAAGGAAAACAAAATTATTTTACTAATGAAAAGATAATGTACTTTGATAGCTATAATTTAATAAATTTAAACACCCGAATAGTTTTTGATACTTTACGTTAAAATGTAATAGAATAATTAATTTTTAAATAAACATTCGAAGTCAGAAGTTTCCACAAGTATTTTACAGCATAGTATTACAAAATCAGGACGGAAATTATTACTTTTACACATTCATGAAAGAATGTATCAGATTTCTGAAAATGGTAATTACTCAATTTATTTTTTATATAATTAATTCATCCTTTTATTCTTAATATAATGCAAAATTTTTATTGAATCCTTAATCTGCGGCGATGTTTTTTCTTTTGGATTGAATTGTTAAATTGAATGAATTGTAAAAGAAGATGATATATATTTATATACTTTTACGTAATTCAAGTACAATTGATCTTTTTAATACAAATTTATTTTAAATTGAAAACATTAAAAGCTATTTTCTATCAGTCCTTAAAGCGTTGTTAGCCAAGCTTTACTATGAGTTGATAGTTGAATACTATTGCAGATAGTTGATTATTATTATTATTGCAGAATGTGTAAAAGTAATATTTACATATCGTAATCAAATAGAAGTAAAAAAATATTTTTTTAAAACAATCAATTCACTATACATTTAAAGAAAGCTTCTATTCTTCTACATACTTCTTAAACTTGATTTCCAGTTGAATGTTTGGTAGTATGAGAATGTCTGTCTCTTAAAGTGTTTTAAAAACGTATTTATTAAATTTTCTCCGAAATATTTTAATTATTTTAACAACTACAAGCATATTTCCTTCTTGATCAGTATCCACAACATAATAAAGAACTGTATAAAACTCATGTAATAGTTGTTTATGTCATAATTATGCAATAATAATTTACATAAATACTTTTTTGTTCTGTGTGTGTGTGATTCTTAATGAGGTTATTTAAACTACTGATACGTCGAATTAAGAACAAGTTTTGTCTTTTGAATATTTTCGGTATACACGAAATCAGTTTATTAAAGCTATTTGATAAGGTTCTTAGAGTCAAACTATCAGACGTTATTCTTGTTTCTTTTTTTTAACTCTATAATGATTTTTGTTGTAAAAAATGACAAATATTACATTGTCGGTGTTAAAAAACGTAAAATATCTGACGTACTAGTGAAAGTGAATAATTATTCACATACATTACACAAATGCGTGGAATGAACATTTTTTTCTTTTTTATCTCCCAATCATACGAATTTCAAGACACACCCTCTGCTATTACACATAACACAGGTCACGGTATGATAGCAATGCAGATCACAGCTGTCTTCTTTCCACCAGGAACAAATACTCAGCCCACTTTTAGAGCAAGGACATTCCTTAGCATGACTACAAGTAAGGAATCTGACGCTGGCACGACACGTAATCAGTGACTTCAATGATATGCGTTTTTTTCCCTTTATGGCCGATCGCACACTCTCGAAACCAAATGCAGAGTCTTTCGATCACAACGGTATCTCAAAATATTACAGCTCAATAATACAAGTAATAGCATTTGTAGAGCATTACGAAAAGTAATATCTGTCCTCGAGAAATAAAAGAAGATAATACATATCAAATGATATTTAAATTTATCACTAAAATCTTACAGCATTCATCCTACGTTTAAAAAAGGGTATTTTAGTTGAAAGAAAGGTGTTACGACACATTTTTAATACGGATTTCCATCATTTATTAACTTTTAGTTTCATGTATATCCCTTGTTATTTAACACGAGGGTGATATGCTCCTCAGTTTGACAAACATGCTTCTGATTACCCTTACTATAGGTTCCACTTTTTTTCTTCCTGTTCATTATAAATTCTGCCACACACAAAAAAAAATTAAGTTTAAGTTTGTCAAGAAGTCAACATTTTCTTGATTAAATATGTCTGCAAGACTATTAACTCCTGCAATAAAACTTGATATTAATTATGAAGGGAGAGGGGAGAGAATAACGTGAGCTACCCTTTAAAAAAATCTATCGAACTAGACTGCAATTAGTTACTTTTTCTTTTTTTGATGAAATTTCGCAAACTTTGTCCTAAATAAATTTTTATAGCCTCATATAGACATGTCGCTATCGATATGGAACATGCTAAAAGCATAGATGAAACATTTTGTGACTAAACGGAGTTTTGCATGCATCATTTTTCATAAGGTTTGAGCTTGTTGACAGAGTACAAAAAATTGGTGCATTGTCTGTAAAAGGTTGAACACCCCTGCATCGTAGTAAAATTATATTTTTTAAAATTAATACATATTTTTTCTTCTAAAATACTAGGGAGTTTAATGGAGATTAAATAAATACGTCATTAAAGGATGAAGTCTGAGGGATTAACTTTAAAAAGAGATGTCTTTTTGTGCAAATATAAAATATGAAATGTAAGTGTTTTCTTTGTTTCATATCCTAGAAGATTATTCTACGGAAAAGGACTTTTCCCTGGGAAGAAAGTCTTAATTTAACTAATTTAAATTTCAAAGCTTTGTAATGGTCCTCTTTTATTAATAAATTCTGAAGCCATCATAAAGTCTAATTAAATAGTCAATAAGTTCAAAACTGCAATTGAAGATACATAAGAGAGGTACAACACTATTTATTATCTGTCAAAGAATGTATGCAAGATTGCTCTGTTTGGAATCCCTCTTAATTCAGTTAATCCTAGCTTATATTCAAATAATAGTACCATCTTCGCTTACCAAATAACTCAATACGATTCAAGCACTTCTCTATTATAGCGGATTCGACTCCTATTATTCTGATCAAGAGTCACTTCTAACTTCTACCATCTGCTTACGATTAATTACGTTGATTCACTTCAATCTACAACATCTATCAGCTTGTCGTTGTTTTCTACCTCCTTTCTCTTTCCTTTCAATTCTATTTCGCTTCTATATCATTACCTCCAATTTGGTTCACTATAATTTTTATCTTCACTCTACTTACCTTATCACTTAGCAAGGAGTTGTAATTGGATACAAATCAAATTACCAAAAAAAGTCCTCGAGATTAGTGAAGAGAAAATCGCAAATGCTGCAATGCGAATAATGTTACAACTTCATGATTATAAGTTTTACTGTGTATGTATGATTGTATTAAAACGTTATTTAATACGTACATCAGTTTAAGCGATTTGTCGAATGAAAAGGAGGAAAATTGAAACATATTTCTTTGTTGTCAAACAAAAACTTCAGTTTTTGTTGGATATATATGGATTTTTGTTCGAATAATATCATTTACTTTTTTTTTCAAAACTTATCATTAACTCGACATCTTACGATTCCTGATGAATATATTGCCTGGGGGGGGGACAAATCTTTAGATTTATTGGTAGAAAATTGGTCTGTGGACAATTCTAGATGAAATAAGAAATGAAGGAATACTGATATACAAGTAGAAGGAGGAAATGAAAATTGCTTCATAATTTTATTACAAAATTTTAGGTACGATTTTTACAAAGTAAATAACTGAATAAACATTAAAAAATAACTAAATATTTCGTTTTATTGATACTTAGCATTGAATGGCTTAAGAAAGATTTGAAATTTTAGCTCGAAAAAACTTAAAATAATTCCCAAGCATGATTTCATTTATCGATCCGTAACCCGTACCCTATGTTTCATTTTGATTCCATTTACAAAAGAAAATATGCTTAAGCGCATTGATAAGTTATTTCAAACAAAGCATCAAAATATGACCGCAATTTTCTCATATTTGTGCTTATTAATTAATGTTTAGAAGCTGATCCCATTTATTTTAGATCCAATATTGCATTAATATTATAATTTTTAAGGCATCTGAGCCTGTACCTAGAGATAAATTTAATTTAATTGTACACTACCACTAAAAATTTACTAGTATCCAACTCAATATCGTAAGTAATTTTTAGAAATTTTGTGGTTTTAACCAATTGATTGCGATTGACTTCTAGGCCAGCTTTCATATATAGCATCTGTGGAATTTCGTAATTTCATTTCCAGTTAAATGTTTCAAATCTGAAATTTTAGTTTAAAATTTCTTTAATTCCCAATTTTTTTAAATTTAAGGATAATGTTTAGGCCTCTTTTTTCAAAAAACAAAAGTTAATTTTACAGCCGTATTGTGATTGCGGTCTAGGAATCTTTTCCGCTTGCATTACTTTTTACAGATACTGCTTTTTTTTCGATGTTTATAGTTAATCCTATTTAAAAAAAATTGTCTTATTACAGCAATTTCAATTTAGAGAAAAATATGCTTTTGTATGTGAGTTTTTAATTCAAAATTCCCCTTAATTTATTAAAACAATATTCTTAAAAAAATATATTGATAATAAGACTGGTCAATTACTGTAATTTTTTTGAGTTGTCTCAGATTAATTATTACATAACCTGCATACATTCTTAGATCTGACATAAATTCTACTCTATGTTAAGTGATTTCGAAATTCTTGTCTTCTTTTCAGTGGCTTAGAAATATTGTAAATGACTGCAAATCTTTAAATTTTTTAAAACAAATTCGTTGAATAAAATTTACCAAAATTTTTAGATTACCTGATTAAATCATCAAATTCTATCTATAGTTTTCAATTTCCACGACGTGATAGCTATAATACCTATTAATTTACAAATAAATGTTGAAATTTCTCAATATTATACAAAATTCTTTTCTTACATTTTTTTTATTCTAAGGAATTCAAACAAGAATTTCATAGAATATGTCTTTTATATGTAAAAATTTTCCCAAATAGAAAGACTGTAGAAATGTAACATGTTCTTTGATGGTTGATTTGCAACTGAAACAAAAAATGAAATTTATTTAATCCAATAAATCGCTATTGTTTGCGAGAATAACTGAAAAAAAAGTTACACCTGATTGCACGGTATAATGAATGTCTAGTTCAACAAAAGAAGTAAACAGTAAAAAGGAATATCTTAATCAGCTAAGAACATGAAGATTCTTTTAAAGACTTAATTTTCTTGTTTATATGTGTAAATATTTAATTAATTAAGATAAAGGCGACATTCACCGCATTCTGGCAACGTTAGCAACATATGGTTGTTTAGTTAACCGAACAACCACATCTTATCTACTTAATAATTGAGTGAACTACAAATCACTGAATTTCAGCTCACAGTGATGAGCCAGAATGTTGAACATCGCATTACAGTTATGAATATTATATATTGTTATAAATTTCTTTTATTACTTAAAATTTTCATAGCAGGATGCCAAATAAAAAGATATGCAAGGGCATTCACAGAGTACCCGTGTTTGAAATGGAAAATTAAGTATTTGGAATGGGATTACTCGCTGTGGTACTGTTCACTGATAATTTTCCCTTTTTCTTAGATGTCCACGAGTGTGATACTTTTTGCTTCCGAAAAAATCATGACCATATCTTTGCCATTTGATGGGACCGTCTTCGCCTTTTTAGAGCAGATTCATTGGAAGCAAGTCGTTGTCATTGATGGTTTCTTAGTTTCCGAAGTGAAATGATGAATCCAGATCTCATTGATGACGACAACTTGACGCATCAGCAATCCAATTTTCATTTGGCAGCAAATGCCTTCCAAATAAGAACTAAACTTCGAGTGTCACATTTATATTGGAGCTGTTTAATAGACAGTTTTTCCTCAAAATGGTAACATCAACTTGCCTTAGCAATGTCATAAAAAACAGGTATTTTTGAGTCCTTCTCGTGTTGAAGCTTTTCTTGAGAGATATCTAAGTCACTAGCAGCAGTGTGATATTTAATACTGAATGAAAAAGGAAAAATAAAAGGAAGGCATTTAAAAATAATTAAATGAAAAAAGCATAAAGCCTTACGAGTAATAATCATTAAACTGCTTTTCTGTGAAAAATTTATCACGCTGAAACAAAGTTAAAAAGTGAAGAACATAAAATCGATAAATTCACTGAAATATGAGATATACTCCAATTTCATTATAATGAAAACTAATGTATACTCTTTGAACATCGTATCCTCATTTTACAGTAATTTGAGAATAAAAATTAGAAATATATTCAAATATTCACTTCACAGATTTTTGAGTAGATGTATCACTGATGATAACAGCTTAAACAAGCCGATGATGGACTGATTCTCAATCAAATCTATGACAATTAGCATAGTATTTGTGATGCTTGAATTGATTTCTGAGAAACAGGAAATAGTAGACTCGAAATGTTAGAAGGAAGAGGAATCGAATGTCAACTGGTAAATGTGGAACTGCTATAAATAATCGATTCATACTTCCCTACGGTCTTCCGTCAGTTAGAAATATTATTTTCGAATTAATGTGTGCTGAAACGCATTATCTGGTGCGTACGTTCAAGGCACCGTGTCTGCACAAATTGATTGTTTCTAGGGGCTGGAACTCAAAAAGCAGTCTTAATCAACCATCATTCTAAAATCCTTCTTTTCACTTTTCAGGGCTGTTATTCAATCTAGATTGCATTTTCTAATAAATATGTTTCATAATTTTCTAATAACTTTGAAATATAATTTAAATTTTACATCAATAGTGAGGGAAGGGTAATTTGAAAACTATTTAAAAAGAGTATCAATTTTAACACTACGAGTATATTACAACTTAAGATAATTTATATGTAAGACCATATTATATTCTGTTCGCTTAGACAAAGTATTTATTTATGAGAAATTATTATTTGAAATTGTTGTATTTATAAAATTTCATTTATAAAAAATTATTATAAATTTTTATTTTTGATATTTGAAACATTATAAATGTCTAAAGGAAATGAGCATGATTTTTACCTGGCTTGACTTAAATATCTGGATAAGATATTAAGTCAAGCCAGGTAATATTAAGAATTTTTTAAGATTTCTTAGTGTGTGCTCCTAAAATAATTGGATTTTTTTCTAAAACTTTTAAAATCTGTTACTGTATTGTAAAATTGTACAGCTTTCCTCATTTATCAGTGGAGAACCAAAAACAGTTTGTGTTAAATACTGAGCCACAGAAGCCATACGTTAGTCATATGAAATTATGACAATGTTTGCGCTATACGAACAAAAAATATGAGGCATTAGTGTTTCAAAATGTTTTAAGACATTTTGTAACTATAAGAAGTCTAGTTAATTTCTTTTATAAAAGTTAGTAGAGTTGCATAGAAAACTTATATCTTAAATAAGCTTGAGATTGTTTTATTCAAAAGCTCTGTTATTTTAAGAACAAGGCAATTTTTTAAATTAATTTTCATACAAATATATCTTCAACTTTATTTCTTTACTTTTGAATAAATACTAATAATAATTCGCATAATAATACTAAAATATAAATAATTAAGATTTTCTTTCGTTGTTTTGTTAATATTGGGCTGAAGTAATACATACCTGTTCGTAATTCCATGGTGCAATAAATATTTAAATATAAACTTATGATTAAAAGATAAGTTTAAAATCCTTTTATAAGTGATAATTTAAGTTATTTGCAACATTTTTAACTTAAATATTTTTATGGCATCATATTTCTTCATCTGCTACTTTTACCACTTTGTTGTTGTGTCAACTGTTGACTATATAATGAAACGGTTCTGCCTAAAACGTCTACAGAGTTAGAAATTTCTTAAGAAGTTGAAATATATTGCACATAATATGTATAAAACTATGTGAAAAAAATTTAAATCTTTTTAGTTTAATATAAATATTTGAAAAAAAATAATTGCAAATGAATAACAAAGTGAAAATCACTTATCAGCAACAAAATGATTTCCACTGCCATAGAACTTCCCTTTACTTGCTTCTATTCATTCTTTTCCTTCCTTTTCAAGCAGTATCATTTCTCCAAAATTAGGCTACAATAGAAAGGAGTTGGAATTACAAAACGACGAGAGAAATACATCACTGGGAACCAGAAAGAGCAAGGCTAGATAAAAAAAAATTCTTTGAATTGATTGAATTTGTAACCTCCCCGTACCGTTCGTATTCAAATGAAGCGGAAAAGTCTCTGACCATTTCTAGTTTGAAGCGGCAAGGTGAGGTGTATCCGTTTTTATTCTGTGCAAATTGTTAAACTAAGAATCAGAGACGCAACATGTTTCATCCAGTTTATTTGAAATCACAATAGACGCCATCGTAACTGTCCTCATTTCAAAAAGCTATTGGTTTAACCGACAGCTCAGTTAAGAAAGGGATCTTCCGTGGCTCTGCAAGTAGCGTGAGATGAATTATACCAGAATACAATAATTTACAGTTGATTCAGTTATAAATAAAATTAAATCAATTTCTTTAAATTATAATACAATAATAGTTTCAAATATTATTCACTATACGAATATGATTTAAGAGTCAAAGTACTAGTTGTACTGTGTATGTGCGTAGATAATTGCTATGCAATTTTTCGCTGTCTGTTCTTGAAGAGCGTGCGAAAAATCTTTAATCGTAGATCTCTGAAATCTTGGTGTAGAATTACTTTTGGATATGCCTCCTCAAAGAGACGCAATATTATACGTGAGTTTACTGAATAATAATTTAGCTGCCATAATATTTTCAGTATTTTGTCTTCAAGTGCCCAGAATATGATATTGGTAATATTTGGGTGTTGATAGATCTGGTGCAACGATATTTGGGATATTTTCTATATATGATTTCTATAGTGTCAAGTATTAACATTAATCCCATAATTTATGTGTAGTTTAATGTAAATATGTTGGTTGACATCCTCGAACGGGACCAACTGTGTTTTAACCGATCTTTGGTGAAATGCTAAATGTACCATTGTTGATTTTTTGTAGTCGCTTTGTGCTAAAACAAAAGGGATGTGCTAATTTTAAGCCTTTATTTTTATAAAAATAAAATGTTCTTTGGATGTATTGCTGTGTGAGTATTGCTATTGTTTTGTGGGAGTAACGTCTGTTTTTAATCTTACTTATCTACAATTATTTAAAGAGTGTATTTCATATTTTTGGCTTAATCAGCCATTTTGATACCCGTTTAAGAGTTCAATCAGTGATAGCTGGCTAAGAGGGGGCTTAATAAAACGAAATTTCTTTTCACTACAAATTTCTCTAAATGCTTGATTTTATATACAAAACGATAAGTTAAAATTTAATAAGTTGTGTAAAGATTAACTTTTGAAGAAGTTGAATTAAAAATTCAGGGCGAGGGAATAATACAAACTGTATCTGAAAACTACATGTGGTATAATCATTACACTATTACAAACCTTAGTTGTATTTACTCCACTTTTTTATGAGTGGGAATAGTTTTAGCAGAAGTTCTGAGAAAAGAATACACACACACACACACACACACACACACACACACACATACACACACACACGAGGGTTGTTCAACAAGTCCTTAAAAATTCCAAGAGATGGTGCGCTTGTAGCATCAAAAATGGTCTCTTTATTGTAAGCAACATGATTCACTAGATAGCTGTCAGTGTCTCAATCACTCGTATTCGTGATCATGACGCCTTTCGCACCTCAAAAATTCTTCGTCATAACTTTTCCTGCCGATGATACCCTTTTCGCCTATTGGAAATGATTCACCGGAAGCAACCCATTATTTTGATTTTTGCTTGATTTACAGTGCATAATGAAGAATTCATTTGTCATCGACGGTGACAATTTGACGCAAAATGACGTCGACAACTCGACTTGGTAGCAATCAAATTCTGATTGGTAGCAAATGACTACCAAATTAAAACTAACTTATGAATCAATATCAAAGTTGTTTCAGGTCTAACAGATGGCAGCACCCAATGAGAACAACAATTTAGCTTAATGATACCAAGTGTCTTCAAATATAAGTACTTTTTGAACCACCCTCGTATATAAGCTCTGTTAAAACGTTTTAAGAAGTACCTAACTTATTTAGATGCTCTATATTTTTTAATTTAATAAAATGCATTATCATTTGATAGTAGTTTTCAATGTCATCTTTATTTAAATAAGTTTCCTATGAAGTTTTATATTAGAATATTAAATATTTTGAGAGCGTTTTATATTTACAGCACCAAACAGTACATGTATTGTGTTGACTAAAAACATATTCAGGCACATTCTATGTAAAGTAAACTGCAATCACTGCTATACTATGGAAAATTCGAATGCTTCTAAAGCTAAATATTCAAGTTAAAAATATTTTATAAGTATTCAGACTGAATTCAAAGGAATACACGAAAATGCAATAATTAAAATTCTAAAATACACGAAGTACAAGTTTGCGTTAAATAATGCAATGTATCTAACATATTATGAAATATGATTTTTTGCTTATGTGTTTGTATATATGGACTCCTAAAATTAATGAGACTGAACAAAGAGAAATAGAACCGTAGTATTTATTTCGTCTTTGAAAAGTAAAACTTAGTTTCTGATTTATTAAGCATTTAAGCATTCTAAGACATGCGTTTTTTAAAAAAAACTATGAAATATTCTTACGATAAATTGCAACTTTTTTATATTAATAAACCAATAAACTTTTCATTCTGCGGTTAATGTTTATTATACAATAATTAAGAAATACACAAAGTAAAAACCTGACCAAAGCAACGATGCATAATAAAAAGAAAATTATTAAAATTATTACGAGATATAATTTCCAGCTTGGTTTCTGTATATAATAAATATTATTTATACCTCATTTTAGTGACCTATTTATATTTATTGAGTTTTTTCTAATGTATATTTCTGAAAGAACATTCTACAAACTATTTATATCTAACCACATTTAAAACACAATTTACTCTCTAACTACAAAGTTAAGAAAATACAAAATACAAAGTAATAGTTCAATACTCTCTAAATAGAAAGTAATAATTAAAATACAAAGACAATTTTATATGCTTATCTTTGCAGATTAGTTTTAGGCATCAGTATAGAACAATTCCTGCACCTTTGTTGTTTCTTGATATTTGCTCGTAATTTTTTTTTTTCTGTCATTCAATTAAAATTTTAAGTATTGATATTTTTAAAATTTCTAGAATGAGCTTTCGGAATCATGAGCAAGACAAATATTTTAAAAGAAGAAAATTCATTAATAATGGCAAATTCTCTCCCAATTTATTCGAAACTGATATGCATTACAAATTTCGTAAACCAAAAATAATGTATTCAGCTAGCAATACCAGAGATATAAACCACAGCTTACCTCCTTCACTGTCCTATTTTCCGATAACTATTTATTTAAAAAAAATTGCCTCTAATTTCTTTCAAAACTTGGTTATTATGTCAAGGTAAGATGTCCTTCCTTAAAAAATTTTCGATTTTAAAAACGAAATAATATGAATGAATTTTATTCCTATCCTGATTTCTTTCTTCCGGCATGTTGTAAATATCTATTTACGTATGCTCTGATACATTATTCTGATACATTTTCCTGGACGGTCGTAGACCTCTATAATTTCCAATTCAACAACGATACATCATCACCACATTTCGGTTGGGCTCGTAAGCAATATCTTCGGGCTAATTAGAGAACTTTCCTCAAATCTTGCAAGACCAAGCTTTTAATTCTGCTCCAAATGAATATCAGGCTTTTCCACTCGATGTCTCCCTTTCTTAGGCCCTAACCTCGCAGTTGAATAAATTGAGACACGCCCGGCTGTGTCTGAACTTGCTAATTAACGCCCTATATAGGTCGATTGAGGTTTCAGCTTCATAGCCGAGAGGAATAACGAATATTACCAAAATAAATCTTTTCCTTTTTTTCTCTCTAATATAGACAGCTTTGATGCACGATAATTCGTGAATCGTGCGTCAAGAGTATATTGATGATTTTCAACTAAATCATTGACCATGAGGTTCAAGCAGGTAAATGAGAGAGTAAATGTTACCTCAGACGTGATAGGACACCTGTAATCCTTTGATTAACTGTTCCTAAAATGATTCTTGAAATTCATTCTGGAATATGTATAAAGGATCGAAATGATGAGTTACTCAGCTTCATTTTTAGATTAAGGCATTGAAGATAGCTCATGAAAGAATTTTAGTTTTAAGCATAGAGATTTAATAAATCAATAAAATTTAAAGTTAATGTTAACATATAAAATATAATACAATTAATATATAATAACACAATATAAATAACAACAAAAAAATTAAATTTTCGTCAAATAAATTAGATAATTTAACGTTAAAAACTGTAAATGAAAGTGACTTAAGGATTAAAAAAAACTCCTTAATTAAAAAAGAAATTTTTTTTTTTGAAATGATGTAAAACAATCGGAAATTTTAAGTGCTTTAGTAAGAAATTCTTTTTTGCAAAAGTTCTATGAATAACTGTTGATTTAATTCATTATTTACTTTTAAAATTGATTATAATTTGTATTTAAATGATAATAACATAAAATAGCTTAAAAAATGTTCGATGTGACTATTAGAAATTTTACTTTTGTATTTTTCTTACAGCTGTGAGGAAAAGAGAAAAGTTTCTTAATCTGGTCCATTATAACTCCTTTTTCACAATCTATTTTAATATGCGTACATCATTTAATGATTTATATCTATGGGTAACTTGGTTTCTTATACATGTATACATGGTTTCTTGCAGGTTATATTTAGATCACCCATTCAAAAATGTGTCATTATGGGAAATAACAAAGATTTAACTATGAAATTTTTTAATAATAAAAATAACATCAATTCAAAGATTGTAATGATATTAACTCAACTAATGCTTAGATTATAGATACACATTTGAAAAAATAAACGTTGTGTTAAAATATTTAAAATACCGTATAATTGAACATGTGCAAACAAATCTTTTAAAAAATTATATTTTGGAATTACTTAAGCATCTTGCAATAATTTTAAATTTGATTTGATACAATTTGCTATGCAGTTCTGTCATCAAGTCTTCCGAATCCTCCATGTTATGAAATGGAATAATCGACGTGTCCAGTCAGATTGAAAACTTTTTACCTGAAATCACAATGATATCTCACTGATATTTTTGTTTATTCATTTTCCTATCTTTTTTATATACGAAATAAATTTTTTTTGACTATTCTTTTTTGTATGAGAAGGACGCCGTTCGCATCCACAAACATCGCCCTCATAAATTTTTGGCGGATAAACTGCTAGCGCCTTCTTTGGAGTAGATTCCCCAGATGCAAATCGTTGCTTTGAATGTTGCTTGTTGTTGAATGTTGCTTTGAATGTTGCTTGTGCATAGTGATGAATCCAGGACTCACCGATGGTAACAACTCCACCCAAAATGACTACGAAAACTCAATGCGGCCGCAATCCAATTTTTATTTGTCTTTAAATGGCTGGAAAAAATATAGACCATATAGTATTTGGCCATATAGTATTTGGCAGGTCATAATGATAACACCAAAATGTCTTAGCAAGTCCATTAGACATCAAAAACAGGTACTGTTTGAAACACTATCGTACTTTTTAATAGTTAAAACAATAGTCAAATGGAAGCTGAAATATTTGTTTCGTAATTTATTTGCATGTTATACCGTTATGCAAATCATACTGATACTCATCTATGAAAGATAAGCAATTTACCGAATTATTGGTATATATATATACATTAATATTTGTGCACGGAAAAGTTTTGATAAGATGTGTAATTTATTATCAAACATGAATGAGCTGTTAAAATCATGATAACTGAAATTAGAAGAATATTGAGGTGAGTGTTAAAAAATTTTATACGTTATTGAACAGAATTATATCAAACTTTGACAAAAAAAAAGTCTTACAAAATAACTCTGTGCAACTGATATTGCTTCGAAACATTCTTCTTCTTAACTTTGTACGAAAATAATTATTATAATTAGTTCTGCGGCCTCATGCATTTCGGCAAGGAATCAATCCACCCTTACTTTTGAAGCAACCTGTCTTCAGTTGCATGTTGTGTAACGGTTAAAGGTCAATCTGCGTAACAAATAGAATTAACGATACAACTGTGAGATATTTCAACACAATGAGGAAAAAAATTTGATTTATGGTTTTAAGAAACTCCATCAAAAAGGTTTAAACTTTGCCAAATTTTTAACTAATCATTCATTGTTGCTTATTACTTAGATTAAATAAAATACACAGAATTCTAATGCTTTTTAAGCTATACATTTTAAGAAACAATTACCGAAATAAGAAAGTCGTCATCACCTTACAGAACATTTAAAATATTTAAAATATTTTACTTAATATAAATTTCATTATTTGAAATATAACAATTTTAAAATTACGGAAGAAATTTAGTGGCAAGAAAGAGCAATTTTAACCAAAGCTGGAGGACTTTAAAAAATAATTTCATCAGGGTCTAAATTTACAAATACTTAAATGTTAATTATTAACGTTGAGAATGGCTTCTAAGAATTGATAATTAATTATTTTCCATGTTTTTCATTATTTTCCATGTAAATATGCTTAATGAATCTATAAAATGTTTATTTTTGTGAAGCCCCATGTCAATGAGCATTCTTAAAACATTTTCCTAAACATAGCACGAAAAATATCTCAATAGTTATATAATTTCATATTTGGTAGTTACCCCCCCCATATATATATATATATATATATTTATATCAAAGGCTTAGTACATTTATCGTACTATGCCTTTGATATATAGAAACATTCTATAAACTTTGAATTTTTTTTATTTTAACTCGTCAAGATAAAATCTATTCAGCAATATAGAATAGCAGAAGAAATGATGAACATATTTTACATCTGGAAAATATTTTTAAAATAGAAAATAGTATTATAATAAAATAGACTGTTCTCAATGCGATATTTATTAATAAATATCGCATTGAGAACAGTCTATTTTATTAAGTTTATTTTATATTTAAGTTTGGAAAGTTATCTTTACCTTCTTGACATTAAATGAAGTCAACCTTAAACTACAGAATTTAAACGAAGTGAGTAATTCTTGACTCTGTAACAAGCACACACACACACACACACACACAAGTTTATGTTTCCGAAAAAATACTCAGAATCTACGAAATAAATATAAATTTATTCTATTCCAAAATTTGTTTAGAGAAGCTGATTATATAATTGTGCTTTTCGACGATTTTGAAGAGCTTGCTTGGCGTTCTTTCTTCTAGAACTTTCATTTTCAAATCTCCCGACACCTGACAGTCGGGAGGACTGTCACGTGCAGTTACTTTCACTGGTACTTTTTTTTAAAGTTGTTGATGAAAGTCAAACATTTTATACATTTATGAATAGTTGATACAAATATAAATAAAAAGTATATATATTACTTTAAAGATCATGAATTTTAAAGAGTTTAATATCTTTATCACATTTTCAATAATTTTCGTGTAAACTGAAAAGTAAATAGACTGACTAGAAAACACTTAATAAAAACAGTATTTTCATCTAGAAATCATGAAGATGGAATGAAAGAGATTCTTTAGTTTATAAAAGCCAATCACTGCTTTCAATAAACGACTGGTTCAAAACATATGCATTTCCTAAAGCTGTACAAAATTGACCGAACACATTACACATCTCAAGGACAATATCAGTGATTATAATTGTTGTGACTTTCAGTCTCTCATCATCACACTCTGCCTCAAGATAAACAGAGGTCAAGCTCATCTGGTGAGCTGGCCTTCAAACTCTAGTGGTGTGACATAGACTAGTAAGGCGCGGTCGCTCATCATCTCTAAAAATTAGAGCATGTTTCGTGCTTTTTTTTTTAATATCGCTCATTTGTTGCTTCTACATATGGTAACTTCAGTATTGAGAAAGGTAAAAAAATAAGTTACCAGTTGCGTAAATTTCATTCAAAGGTCTCCTTAACTTACCTTGTTTGGTTAATTGAGAAGTTACTTTGCAGGAGTTACAAATATAGGCGTTTGATTTGAAGAGTTCTTATTGAAAGGCGTTCAAACAATGTCTATGAACTTTCAAAAATAAATGAGTTCAGAGTAAATTATGTTTAAGATGGTTATTGCTTTTTTAATTAACAAGATAAAAAACAAATATGCCCTAAAACGTACTTCAATTTAAACAGAACAACATTTCTTTACTATCTTCTTTTTCAAACATACAAAACAGCAAGTTTTCAATTGTAAAAGAAGGGCATTTTTTTATGGGATAAAATTACTATAAATGAAACGTGTTTTAAAAGTATTTAGATTATACTTTTGGTTTTAACTTTTTTGGAAGTATAGCGAAAATTAATTCAAGATTTTAACTTTTTTTTCATTTTATTCATAAACGTACAAAAAAGTTGAATAATGTGTACTTTTAAAAAATTAATCGTTGAGTTATCCTTATGAACTAAGTTTACTCTGTCAATTACCACAAGATCAGTCTCCTCTTAATTCAACATATTTTCCATTTTCTAACATTTCTTTTAAAATTTAAATCATTAAAGGTTCTTGAACAAAATTTATTAATTATTTGGTTGGTTAAAACTACAAAAAGAAGTGGCGGAAGATTTATTTAAGATTTGATTTGAGAATTTAAAAAAAAAGATTTCTTTATCCCAGTTAAAATATTTAAAATGTGTGAAATATAAATTAATAATAATAAAAAACTGAGCAACGTTTAGGTAAGAAACGAAATAAACACACATTCTGTAAATTTTAAGAGAAATCTGTTTTATATTTCAAATATAATGCAACATGGATATCATTATTACCTTGGAAAAAGATCTTAAATTAATAACGATTGAAAAGTTGTCATGTCTTACTACTTGTCAAAACGATTCGAGACCGTTGTAAGGAAAATAAAGGGTAAAACTCTACCCTGTCTCTCCAACTCTGAAGGATTCGGGAAGAAATAATTAATATTTTGTGGTTCAATTGAAAAATTGCTTTTTCTTTTTTACAGAATAATTGATCTAGAAAATAGTTTAGAACAAAATAGGCAACTAATTAAAAATAAAATGCAGGATATTATTGAAGAGGTTTTTATTGATTTCACCTGTATAACAGAGAGAAATTCTTCATATGGAATTAAAGAAATTTAATTTCTTGTTAAATAACTTTTGCTATTCTTTGTAAGTAGTCGTAAGAATGATTGAGTAGTAATTATAAAAAAAACAAGACCCTATTGATCTTTTGCAGCCTCTTGGGGGACATTATTATCAAATTATGTGAGCAAATATCAGAAAGAATTAATGAACTAGGATTTCCCGGGTTTCAACTTACCAGTCTTAAAGATAATTTGGCCCTGATCTCGGTAGTCTGAATGACATTCACCTGGTTACGACAATCGTTTTCTGCAATAGTAAAAGTACTTGGTATTATAAGAAATAAAAATAAGCAAAAATAAAACTTTGCATTTGTGGGGGAAAAATCACAGATTCAAATATCTACAGTTCTGTTGTCGAACGTAATTGTATTTGAATGTTCAAATTACGTTTTTGTTTTTTGTTTAACAATATGCTAATCTACAAATATTATTTGATGTTTCTTGATATTAATTGCACATTAAGTACCCAACAATCAGGACATACTTTTTGTATGTTGTTTAAGTTAATTTTCATTCCTCGGGGAAAGCTGTCTAGCTCTACCCTGTTTAGATGACCGCTTACTACCCTAACCTTCTTTCTATTTGTGAATGAATTCTCCTAATTTCATAGAACTAATTGCGGAGGCTGAGCCGTCGTGTCACGAAGATAAAAAAGGACTTTTTAGCTGGCCACTTTTAGTTTCCTTTCGCAACCTTTCAGTTTGTCGAAAGTAATTGTATAGGGATTTCGATAAGGTGTTCTAATTTACACTTAAAACGCAACTAAGGTGTGGTCGGACGTGACTTCTGGTCAACTATTGCTCTTCTGTTACGTGATTCATGTCTGTATTATTAGTGAAATGTTCTAAACTGGACTTCTAAACTAGACATATTCCTATCTTGGCTTCAAAAATATTTTGTTTATACATTTATAAAATAAGGCAAGGGTGATATTTTGTTGCAGAATGCTAGGCATTTGTGGATAAGTCCAGATTTTCAAATGATAGAGTTTCTTCTTGTGAAACTCTCAATTACTGACTGAATATTATACATTTCTAAAACCAGTTAAAATAAAAATAATTAATTTAATTTATTTAACATAAAAATGTTAGAGCAGGAGCGAGAAAGGAGACCATAAGTAATCTGATAAACCCCCAAAAGAGGCCTTTTGAATAAATTTTGCAAAATTTTCTTAAAACTTGTATCTATTTATTCATGACTTAATGTGATTAATTAATTTATTTTTAATGTTCGTCAAAGTTTTTTCTCTCATAAAAAGCTATCAAAATTTCAATAAATACATTTTTATTTTCGTGGTCTTTATATGTATGGTCTACGCAGACACTAACTGCACTATTCTGTTGTCTTCTGATATGCGATTATAATTTAAATTATTTTTTTCCAATTAACTTTCTAAGACTTATTAAAACTTAAGAATTTTAAAATTAATGTGCATAGTAATGTAATTCCTTAGAAATAATCAGCATCTCCAAGTATATTTCATCGAAGATCTTCTGGCACAAGTAATAAGAAGCTAGGAAATTATTATAATACAAATAATTTCCTGAAGTCTTCAGTTCGAAAACATTCACTAAATCAAAGATTTTTAATAGGATGGACTATATTGAAAATGTAGCAGAAAAAACTTCAAAAAATACTCATATAAGAATAAACCTAAAGATTCTTCGAATCACCCAGAGATTCTTCGATAAAATTTCCAAAAGGATTTTCGTCATTTTCTTAAAACACTCTTTTATATATGCAATATTTTATTTATTCATAATTACTAAGCGAAAGAAGGGCATAGAATTTATTAATTTTACATTTGATGCATAGTTTTCATAAATGATGTAATTATATTTCAGAATTAAAGCGATTTTCTCATACTTATATTAAGTTCTTAGACGTTTGTAAAATTTTGACTTTTACGTATTCACAAAAAGAGATTTAAGTTGTTACTCATCTATAAAAAAGAAACCTTTATCTAAATATGGACATGTCACTGAATTCTAAAATATTACTTTTAAATATAATAAAACTCAAAGAAACGAAAATTCCCTTTTTATTATTTAGAGTCAACCCTTCAAATAAATTTATAGATTTAATGTTTCATATCTTTTTAAAATATGAAAACTACTTTTCTGTCGATTTCCTTTTTTTCTCCATGTTTATAAAGTCTGATAAAGAAAATGCTCGAAATGTTTAAATCTGTTCTCTGTTTTCCAATTTTTTTAAAATGACAATCTTACTTCAAGTTTTCTATCTGGATTTAGGGTATAGTTTGCTTGAAAGTTATTTCTAAAATTTATGCAAGAATTCATAACAGTTTATTGGATATTATAATACGTTTTTTTTCATTTATACAAGCATTTAATCAATATCTGTCTTAGAAGGCATATCGATAATCTTATCACATCCACTTTTATCATTTTCAAATGCATTAAAAATCTTGTTTAATAAAAGACAGTTCAAAAGTATATTTAGAACAAACGGAATCTGAACAAGAAATAAATCTGCATAGTGTGATTTAAGGGAAGAAAACTTATCTATTGTGCTACCTTTTGCCATCATTATTACATTTGTTCTACTGATACATCAGTAGAATTAAAATTGAGCAATTTTATCGAAACCATTGTAGTTATGAAAAAGGGTGATGGCGTTGTAAATGTATTTAAAACAAAAATGATCTAACGTATTTAAAGATGAAAACAATGATAAAGGAACAAAAAACACATCTTTCAATCAAGCTGACATGACAACTTCCAGTTTGTTAACTGTAATTAATACATGTGTACATTCTGCTACAGTATACTTAATGAGTGCATGAATAATTCGAAGACAAATGAGGAAGGCGATTGTACTCGTAATTCTGAGCAAAGGATGTAGTAATTATTAGTCATACAAATTGAATGAAAAGACAACAAACTGATAACACAAAGGCATAGTTAAATATTAGACCAATAGATGTGAAAATGATAAAATGTTGTAAGCAAAATGAAAAAATGAATATTAAATGGTGACTTAAAAAACACTTTCGGTTGACTGTGTATTTCTGATTTGTTCCTTATATCTCTGTCGGTATATCAAAATATTTCCCTAACAAATCTGCGACACCCAATAGTAAAATATTCAAGATGTTTATGAATTTCATTTAGTGTGAATTTCTATAAAATTTCATTTGTTGTACTCTAGAGTTTCCCTTTTTCCATATATGTATATATATATATATATATATATATATATATATATATATATATATATATATAGTGTTAATTGTTACTTCATAAGTTTTTGGATTCTTGTAAGCTATTTTAATCAGAAATTTGGTCTTGAAAAAGAGGTTTATGCCTTTAAAGCAATTTTCCATCTTCAAGTATCTTGTTTGTATAACATAAAATAAATTGAAAATATGTTCTTCGGGGTCACTTTTGAAATGTTGACCATCCATCTTTTTTTTTTTTTTTTTTTTTTTTGGAAGATCCTTCTTTATTAACAATTGCGACGAAAAAATTCAAAAAGATTTTTTCTAGTTCTTCATCTCTTCCGGATCAAAAATAGTTTTTGTTTCTCTTAAAAATAAGCTCACATTTTCGATTAAGCATTGTCGAATTCTTTTAAGATCTGAAAATGATAAAGTCAATTAGTTATAAAATAATAAAAACAAATTTAGAAAACCAGGGAAAATAATTTCATATATGATCAAAATACTTTTGAATAAATTGTTATTAATGATTTGTTTATGTCGAAGTAAAGTAAATTACATACAGGTTTACACAATTTAAGTATAGCACTATATACCAAATACAAATTAACTTCTAAAATATAAATTTACTTGAAATAAAGAAATATTAATTTTAAAAAATTATCATAGATAAGACCGAAAACTTTTTTTTTACTTTTATGTAAAGCCTAATTTGTAATTATAAATTTTAGCATCCTTCCTGCTATAACTCGAAATACAATAAAAACATATACATACATATAAAAACTTAAGAAGCTATCATAACTCAATGATTCGCTTTCTTTCTTTAAATAAAAAAATTCAATTTTAGGTTAACATTGTAGTTGCAACTGTTTTATACTTACTCATATGATTTCAACTGTGTTTTGCTAATTATTAGTTCATATTTTCATATTTCTTATCTTTTGATTTTATGGAGAAATCTAGTTTTTACATTGTGCAGCAATAGAAAGGTTGATATACTAAAAACTATAATTCATGTTCCTCTATTCATGGTCCCAAAACTATATTAACTATTCAAAATACTATAATATCCCCTTTGGATTTACTTTAATCTTGATATTACTTTTTGGTTATTTTATAACCTGAAATTCTTTTTTATTAAACTGGTTGCTATGGCTATTCTATTTATAAGATTAACTTATATATATATATATATATATATATATATATATATATATATATAT
>BMAW01063478.1:171291-225727 GCA_019974015.1 Nephila pilipes | reverse complement strand
TCATATATATATATATATATATATATATATATATATATATATATATACTATATATATATAATAATATATATATATATATATATATATATATATATATATATATATATATATATATATATATATATATATGTATATATATATATATAAGTTAATCTTGCAAATGAGATAGCCATAACCAACCAGTTTAATAAAAAGAATTTCAGGTTATAAAATAGCAAAAAGTAATATCCAAAGATTAAATGGAAATCCAAGGGGATATTAGTATTTTGAATAGTTAATATGGTTTGGGACCATGAATGAAGGAACATGATTATAGTTTTTGAATATCAGCCTTTCTATTGCTGCACAATGCTAAAACTAGATTTCTCATAAAATCAAAGATAAAATATGAAAATATGAACTAATAATTAGCAAACAGTTGAAATCATATGAATCAGTATAAAAACCGTTGCAACTACAATGTTAACCTAAAATTGAATTTTTTATTTAAAGAAAGAAAGCGAATCATTGAGTTATAGTAGCTTCTTAAGTTTTATATGTATGTATATGTTTTTATTGTATTTCGAGGTTGCTTAGGAAGGATGCTAAAATTTATAATTACAAATTGGGCTTTACATAAAGTAAAAAAAAAGTTTTCAGTGCTTATCTATGATAATTTTTAAAATTAATATTCTTTATTTCAAAATAGTAAATTTATATTTTAGAAGTTAATTTATATTTGGTATATATGCTATACTTAAGTTAGTAAACCTGTATGTAATTTACTTTACTTCGACATAACAAATCATTAATAACAATTTATTCAAAAATTATTTTGATCATATATGAAATTATTTTCCCTGGTTTTCTAAATTTGTTTTATTATTTATAACTAAGTAATTGCTTATCATTTTCAGATCTTAAAAAGTTCGACAATGTTAATCGAATGTGAGCTTATTTTAAGAGAAACAAAAGCTTATTTTTGATCGGAAGGATGAAGAACTAGAAAAAAATCTTTTGATATTTTTTCGTCGCAATTCTAAAAGAAGGATCTTCAAAAAAAAAAAAAAAAAAAAAAAGATGGATGGTCCAACATTTCAAAAGTGACCCGAAAGAACATATTTTCAATTTATTTTATGATTATACAAACAAGATACTTCAGAGATGGAAAAAATTGCTTTAAAGGCATAAACCTCTTTTTCAAGAAAATTCTGAGTTAAAAAAAGGCTTACAAAGAATCAAAACTTTGAGTAACAATTAACACTATAGTATATATATATATATATATATATATATATATATATATATATATATATATATATACATGGAAAAAAAAAACTCTAAGTACAACAAATGAAATTTTATAGAAATTCACACTAAATAGAGTCATAAACATCTTGAATATTTTACTATTGGGTGTCTTGCAGATTTGTTGAGGAAATATTTGCGATATACCGACAGAGATATAAAGGAACAAATCAGAAATACAAGTCAACCGAAATTGTTTTTTAAGTCATATTTAATATTCATTTTTTCACTTTTGCTTTACAACATTTTATCATTTCACATCTAGTCAATATTTAACTATGTACTGTGTTATCAGTTTTTTGTCTTTTCATTCAATTTGTATGAGCTAATAATTACTACATCCTTTGCTCAGAGATTACAGTACAATCGCCTTCCTCATTTGTAGCATGGGATATTCATGCAGCCATTAAGTATGCTGTAGCAGAATGTACACATGTGATTCAATTACAGTTAACAAACTGGAAGTTGTCATGTCAACGTTGAAAGATGTGTTTTTTGTTCCTTTATCATTGTTTTCATCTTTAAAATACGTTTAGATCATTTTGTTTTAAAACATTTACAAACGCCATCACCCTTTTCACAACTACACATGGTTTCGTCGTTATCGATTTAATTCTACTTGATATCAGTAGAACAAATCAATAATGATTGGCAAAAGGTGAGCACATGTCGTAAGTTTTCTTCCTTAAATCACTAATGCAGATTTTGTTCTTGTTCAGATTCTTTATTTCTAAATATACTTTTGAACTGTCTTTTTTATAATTAAACAAGATTTTAAATGCATTTGAAAATGATAAAGTGGATGTGATAAGTTATCGATATGCCTTCTAAGACAGATATTGAATTTAAATGTGCAACAAAGTAGAAAAAACGTATTATAATTCCAATAACTGTTATGAATTCTTGCATAAATTTTAGAAATAACTCAAGCATACTACCTAAATCCAGATAGAAAACTTGAAGTAAGGTTGTCATTTAAAATTGGAAAACAGAGAGACAGATTTAAACATTTCAGAGCATTTTCTTTATCAGACTTTAACCATGGAAAAAAAAGGACATCGACAGAAAAGAGTTTTCATATTTTAAAAGATATGAAACGACAAATCTATAAATTTATTTGAGGTTGACTCTAAATAATAAAAAGGGAATTTTTCGTTTCTTTTGGTTTTATATATTTAAAAAATATTTTTAGAATTCAAGTGACATGTCCATATTTAGATAAAGTTTCTTTTTATAGATGAGTAACAACTTAAATCTCTTTTTTGTAGATACGTAAAAGTCAAATTTTACAAACGTCTAAGAACTTAATATATAGTATGAGAAATCCTTTAATCACGAAATATAATTACTCATTTTATGAAAACTATAGACCATCAAATGTAGAATTAATAAATTCCTATGCCTTCTTCTCGCTAATAATTATGAATAAATAAATGTGCATATATAAAAGAGTGTTTAAAGAAAATGGAAAATCTGACGAATTTTCACAGAAAGCGAATAACCTGGAGTGATTGAAACTCTTTAATTCTTATGAGTATTTTTGAAGTTTTTCTTGCGGCTGTACGTCCATCCTATAAAATGCTTTGTTTAGTAGATGTTCAATTTCAGAGACTACAGGCAAAATGTGGTATAAACTGTTCCGCTTAACTTTGAGCGAGAGATCTTCGTGAATATACTTGGAATGCTGATTCTAGAATTACATTCTATGCACTTAATTTGGTAAAATTCTCAGTTTAAAGCTTATGAAAGTATTGGAGAAAAATATTTATTATAATCGCACTTCAGAAGCAACAAATAGGCAATTGGTGTCGCGTAGATCGCCCTAAGACCACAAAATACCAAAAGGCATATGCAAAATTGATTCTATTATGAGCGACTTTTGCCAGGTGTAAAAATAAATTAATTAATCACATTAGCATCGATAATAAATAGATACAAGTTTTAAGAAAATTTTGCAAGAATTTATTCAAAAGGCCTCTTTTGGGGTTTTATCAGATTACTTATGGTCTCCTTTCTCGCTCCTGCTCTAACATTTTTATATGTTAAATAAATTAATGTAATTATTTTTATTTTAACTGGTTTAGAAATGTATAATATTCAGTCAGTAATTAAGAGTTTCACAGAAGAAAGCTCTATCTATTTGAAATTGGACTTATCCACAAATGCCCTAGCATTCTGCAACAAAATATCTTACCCTTCTTATTTTATAAATGTATAAACAAAATATTTTTTTGAAGCCAAGATAGAATATGTCTATTGTTTTAGAAGTCAAGTTTAGAACATTCACTAATATACAGACATGAATAATCACGTAACAAAAAGCAATGAGTTGACCAGTCACGACCACTCGATTTGCATTTGTAAGTAATTAGACATCCTTATCGAAATCCTATAATACTCGACAACTGAAAGGTGCGAAAAGACTCAAGTAGGCCAGCTAAAAGTCTTTTTTTGCTCTTCGTACCAGCAGTCAGTCCTACATTGACAGAATGGAGAATTCATTCAGCAAAGAAAAGAAGTTAGGATAGTAGAGTCATCTAAACGAGGCGTGAGCTAGACGCTTCCGAGGAATGATTAAACTATAGCAGAACCTACAGTACAAAAAGATGCACGTTGTTGGAGTACTTATGTGCATTAATAGTCAAAAACGAAATGAATATTTGTAGTTAGCAGTACGAAAACAAACGTATTTGACATGCATTTGTCAAAGAACTGTAATATATTGAATGCTGTGCATTTTCCCCAAGACTACAAGTTTGTTTTCTTGCTGGTGATTTTTTCTTATAATACCAAGTACTTTATATTGCAGAAAACGATTGTCGTAACCAGGTGAATGTCATTCAGACTACCGAGATAGGGGCCAAATTATCTTTAAGACTCAGTAAGTTGAGTCGAAATCCTAGTTCATTAATTCTTTCTGATTTTGCTCACATAATTTGATAATAATGTCTAAGAGGCTGCAAAAGATCAATAGGTTGTTTTTTTTATAATTACTACTCAATCATTCTTAGACCACTTACAAAAGAATAGCAAAGTTTTTAACAAAAAATTAAATTTCTTTAATTTCATATGAAAATTTCTCTCTGTTATAGGTAGAAATCAATAAAAACCTCTTCAATAACTATCCTGCATTTTATTTTTTAATTGTTAGCCTATTTTGTTCTAAATCTTTTTCTAGATCCAATTATTCTGTAAAAGAAAAAATAGCATTTTTCAATTTGCACAAAATATTAATTATTTCTTCCCGAATCCTTCAGAGTTGGAGAGCAGGTAAGTTTTACCCTTTATTTTCCTTACAACGGTCTCGAATCGTTTGACAAGTAGTAACAATGACATGCTAAACTTTTGCAATCGCTTGCACATTATTTGTCTTTTACAGCCAAATTATTAAAGTCCGATATGCAGCGTTAATTTGCGAACGAATAAACAGTCTCTAAAGTATTACTAGAATTGTTTACGTTTCTAAAACGTTGTCAGTTTTTATTATATATTTCACATATTTTAGATAAAGATCTTTTATCAAATCAAATAAAATCTCGCCCTTCTTTTTGAGTTTAACACAATTTAAATTTGTCAAGAACCTTATGATTAATTTTAAGAAATTTAAAAAGGAAATTGTTATAGATTTGACTTGTGTTTGACTAACTTGTTTAGAAAAAGCAAATTTTTGAATTATCCTTTGTATTAGAAATGAAAAAAATTATCTTGAATTATTTGTTCTCGAGTTAACGTATAATTAATAAACCGCATGTAAACCTAAAAATGCTTCTTACTGAAACTTTTATGTGAAAAGAGTAAAGAATGTTTCTTAATTACTTTGGTGTTTTTTATCTTGTTATTAAAAAAAACATACTCATCTTAAACATAATTTACTCTGAACTCATTTATTACTTTGAAAGTTCATAGACATTGTTTTGAACGTATTTCAATAGAACTCTTCAAATCAAACACTATATTTGTAACTCTAGCTGCAATCTTCTCAATTAACCAAACAAGGTGAATTAAGGAGACCTTTCGGAAATGAAATTTACGCAACTGATAACTTATTTTTTTTACCTTTCCTCAATACTGGAGATTACCATATGTAGAAGCAACAAATGAGCGATATTAAAAAAAAAAGCACAGAGAACATGCTACCTGAATTTTTAGAGATGATGAGCACTACTTGCCTTACTAGTCTATGTCACACCACTAGGTTTGGACGCAAGTAAGCAGCACCAACATACGGCAAGTAGCGTAGCGAAAACTCACAGCCTGCTCCACTGTACTTCGCAAGAGCCGCCTTGGCCATTAGCGCACGCTTGCATACGCCTTGTTTGCGGCAACCATTTGCCGCTTGTAGTACTTTACCGCTTCAAAATACCTTCGCTTCCATAACGCGGCTGGCCGCCTGCTGCAATACCTTTTGTTAAGCCTTGCTGGCAAAACCGCTGCCCCGTACGCAGCCAGTTCGCCGCCTGCACAGCTGCCTTCGCCGCCGCGCCATGCGCTTTCGCCAACACTTTAAAAGCGCAGCGCTTGCACGCTTGATACCAGCGCCGAAACATGAGTACAGCACCCGCCGCTCTTCAAAATCGTCGAAAGCGCAATTATATAATCAGCTTCTCTAGAAGCAATTTTGGAATAGAAAATAAATTTATATTTATTTCGTAGATTCTGAGTATTTTTCGGAAACATAAACTTGTGGTATTATTGTGTGTGTGCTTGTTACAGAGTCAAGAATTGCACTTCGTTTTAAATTCTGTAGTTTAGGTTGACTTCATTTTAATGTCAGAAGGTAAAGATAACTTTTCCAAACTTAAATATAAATAAACTTAATAAAATAGACTGTCTATCAATGCGTATTTATTGTAAATATCTCGCATTGGCTTCAGTCTATTACAATATAATACTATTTTCTATTTTAAAAATATTTTCAGATGTAAATATGTTCATCACATTTCTTCTGCTATTCTATATTGCTTTGAACTAGATTTTATCTTGACGAGAGTTAAAATAAAAAAAGTCAAGTTTATAGAATGTTTCTATATCAAGGCATAGTACGATAAATGTACTAAGCCTTTGATATAAACTATATATATATATATATATATGGGGGGGGTAACTACCAAATATGAAATTATATAACTATTGAGATATTTTCGTACTTATGTTTAGGAAAATGTTTAAGAATGCTCATTGACATGGGAAAAGCTTCACAAAAATAAACATTTTATAGATTCATTAAGCATATTTACATGGAAAATAATGAAAAACATGGAAAAATAATTAATTATCAGATTGCTTAAGTATTCTCAACGTTAATAATTAACATTTAAGTATTTGTAAATTTAGACCTGATGAAATTATTTTTTAAGATCCTCCAGCTTTGGTTAAAATTATCTTTCTTGCCACTAAATTTCTTCCGTAAATTTTTTAAAATTGTTATATTTCAAATAATGAAATTTATATTAAGTAAATATTTTAAATATTTTAAATGTTCTGTAAAATTGATGACGACTTTTCTTATTTCGGTAATTGTTTCTTAAAATGTATAAGCTTAAAAGCATTAGAATTCTGTATTTTGTTAATCTAAGTAATAAGCAACAATGAATGATTAGTTAAAATTTGGCAAAGTTTAAACCTTTTGATGGAGTTTCTTAAAACCATAAATCAAATTTTTTTCCTCATTGTGTTGAAATATCTACATTGTATATCGTTAATTCTATTTGTTACATAGATTGACAACCGTTACAACTTGTACACTGAAGACAGGTTGCTTCAAAGTAAGGGTGGATTGATTCCTTGCCCTTGAAATGCATGAGACGCAAGAACTAATTATAATAGTAGTTATTTTTCTTCTAAAGTTAAGAAGAAGAATGTTTCAAAACAATATCAGTTGCACAGAGTTATTTTGTAAGACTTTTTTTTTGTCAAAGTTTGATATAATTCTGTTCAATAACATGCTCTAAAATTTTTTAACACTCACCTCAATATTCTTCTAATTTCAGTTGCTCCTTGTTTAACAGCTCATTCATGTTTGATAATAAATTACACATCTTATCAAAACTTTTCCGTTACTGCATATTAATGTATATATATATACCAATAATTCATTAAATTGTATCTTTTCATAGATGAGTGTCAGTATGATTTACGCTTGGTATAACATGCAAATAAATTACGAAACAAATATTTCAGCTTCCATTTGACTATTGTTTTAACTATTAAAGGAACGATAGTGTTTCAAACGGTACCTGTTTTGATGTCTAATGGACTTGCTGAACATTTTGGTGTTATCATTATGACCTGCCAAATACTATGGCCAAATACTATATGGAGACATATATTTTTCCAGCCATTTAAAGACAAATAAAAATTGGATTGCGGCCGCATTACAGGTTTCGTAGTCATTTTTTTGGTGGAGTTATTTATATCAGTGATCCTGGATTCATCATATGCACAAGCAACATTCAAAGCAACGGTAACAACCAAAGCAACATTCAAAGCAACGATTTGCATCTGGGAATCTACTCCAAAAGAGAGGCGCTAGCAGTTTATCCGCCAAAATTTGTAAGGGAGCGATGTTTGTGGATGCGAACGGCGTCCTTCTCTATACTAAAAAGAATAGTCAAAATTTATTTCATTGTATATAAAAAGATGAGGAAAATGAATAAACAAAATATCAGTGAGATGTCATTTGTGGAGTTTCAGGTAAAAAAGTTTTTCAATCTGACTGGACTGCATCGATTATTCCATTTCATAACATGGAGGATTCGGAAGACTTGATGACAGAACACGCAGCAAATTGTATCAAATCAAATTTGAAATTATTGCAAGATGTAAGTAATTCAAAATATAATTTTTAAAAGATTTGTTTGCATATTTCGATTACGGTATTTTAAATATTTTAACACAACGTTTATTTTTTCAAATGTGTATCTATATCTAAGCATTAGTTGAGTTAATATCATTACAATCTTTGAATTGATGTTATTTTTATTATTAAAATTTCATAGTTAAATCTTTGTTATTTCCCATAATGACACATTTTGGGTGATCTAAATATAACCTGCAAGAAACTTCATGTATACATGTATAAGAAACCCAAGTTACCATAGATACCATCATTAAATGATGTACATATTAAAATAGATTGTGAAAAGAGGTTATAATGGACCCAGATTAGAAAACTTTTCTCTTTTCCTCTGCTTCTTAAGAAAAATGCAAGTAAAATTTCTGTAGTCACATCGAACATTTTTTAAGCTGTACATGTTATTATCATTTAAATACAAATTATAATCAATTTTAAAAAGTAAATAAATGATTAAATCAACAGTTATTCATAGAACTTTTGCAAAAAGAATTTCTTACTAAACACTTAAAATTTCCGATTGTTTTACATCATTTTCAAAAAAAAAAAATTTCTTTTTTTTAATTAAGGAGTTTTTTTTTAAATCCTTAAAGTCACTTTCATTTACAGTTTTTAATAGTTAAAATTATCTAATTTATTTGACTTGAAAATTTAATTTTTTTTTTTGTTGTTATTTATATTGTGTTATTATATATTAATTGTATTATATTTTATATGTTAACATTAACTTTAAATTTTATTGATTTATTAAATCTCTATGCTTAAAACTAAAATTCTTTCTGAGCTATCTTCAGTACCTTAATCTAAAATGAAGCTGGAAGTAACTCATCATTTTCGATCCTTTATACATATTCAGAATGGATTTCAGGAATCATTTTAGGAACTAGTTAATCCAAAGGATTACGGGTGTCCTATCACGTCTGAGGTAACATTTACTCTCTCATTTTACCTGCTTGAACCTCATGGTCAATGATTTAGTTGAAAATCATCAATATACTCTTGACGCACGATTCACGAATTATGTGCATCAAAGCTCTATATTGAGGAAAAAAAAGGAAAAGATTTATTTTGGTAATATTCGTTATTCTCTCGGCTATGGCTGAGCCTCAATCGACCTATAGGGCGTTAGTAGCAAGTTCAGACACAGCCGGGCGTGTCTCAATTTATTCAACTGCGAGGTTAGCAGGGCCTAGGGGAGACATCAGTGGAAAACCTGATATTCATTTTAGACAGAATTAAAAGCGGTCTTGCAAGATTTGAGAAAGTTCTCTGATGGCCGAAGATATTGCTTACGAAACCCAACCGAAATGTGGTGATGATCAACATCGTTGTTGAATTGGAAGTATAGAGAGGTCCTGCGACCGTCCCGGGAAATGTGTCAAGATAATGTATCAGAGCATACGTAAATAGATATTTAACATGCGGAAGAAAAGAAGTAGGATAGGAATAAAATTCATTCATATTATTTCGTTTTTTAAAATCGAAAATTTTTTTTAAGGAAGGACATCTTGCCAGTATAACCAAGTTTTGAAAGAAATTAGAGCAATTTTTTAAATAATAGTTATCGGAAAAAAATAGGACAGTGAAGAAGGAGGTAGCTGTGGTTTTATATCTCTGGTATTGCTTTAATGAATACATTATTTTTTGGTTTACAAGAAATTTATGATACATATCAGTTTCGAATAAGTGGAAGAAATTTTGCCATTATTAATGAATTTTCTTCTTTTAAAATATTTGTCTTGCTCCTTGATTCTAAAGCTCATTCTAGAAATTTTTAAAAATATCAATACTTAAAATTTTAATTGAATGACAGAAAAAAAAAAATTACGAAACAGAAATATCAAAAACAACAAAAGGTACGAGATTGTTTCTATACTGATGCCTAAAACTAATCTGCAAGATAAGCATATAAAAAATTGTCTTTTGTATTTTAATTATTACTTTCTATTTGAAAGGTATTGAACTATTACTTTGTATTTTGTATTTTCTTAACTTTGTAGTTAGAGAATGAAATTTGTTTTTAAATGTGGTTGAATATAAATAGTTTGTAAGATGTTCTTTCAGAAATATACATTAGAAAAACTCAATAAATATAAATAGGTCACTTGCTAAAATGAGGTATAAATAATATTTATTATATACAGAAACCAAGCTGGAGGTATATCTCGTAATAATTTTAATAATTTTCTTTTTTATTATGCATCATTGCTTTGGTCAGGTTTTTTTACTTTGTGTATTTCTTAATTATTGTATAATAAACATTAACCGCAGAATGAAGAAAAGTTTATTGGTTTATTAATATAAAAAAAGTTGCAATTTATCGTAAGAATATTTCATAGTTTTTTTTTAAAAAACGCATGTCCTTGAAGAATAACAATGTAATAAATCAGAAACTAAGTTTACTTTTCAAAGACGAAATAAATACACAGTTCTGTTCTCTTTTGTTCAGTCTCATTAATTTTAGGAGTCCTATATACACAAACACATAAGCAAAAATCATATTTCATAATATGTTAAGATACATTGCATTATTTAACATAAACTTGTACTTCGTGTATTTTAGAATTTTAATTATTGCATTTTAATTCGTGTATTCCTTTGAGATTCGATCTGAATACTTATAAATATTTTTAACTTGAATATTTAGCTTTAGAGCATTCGAATTTTTTCCATGAGTATAGTGATTGCCGCGGTTTACTTCCATAAGAATGTGCTGAATATGTTTTTTTAGTCAACACAATACATTAGCTACTGTTTGGTGCTGTAAACTAAAACGCTCTCAAAATGTTAACTATTCTAATATAAAACTTCATAGGAAACTTATTTAAATAAAGATGACATTGAAAACTACTATCAAATGATAATTACATTTTATTAAATTAAAAAAAATATAGAGCATCCTAAATAAGTTAGGTACTTCTTAAAACGTTTTAACAGAGCTATATACGGGGGTGGTTCAAAAGTACTTATATTTGAGAAGACACTTGGTATCATTAAGCTAATTATTTGTTCTCATTGGGTGCTGTATCTGGTAGACCTGAAACAACTTTGATATTGATTCATAAGTTGGTTTTTAATTTGGTGTCATTTGCTACCAATCAGGGAATTTGATTGCTACCAAGTCGAGTTGTCGACGTCATTTTGCGTCAAATTGTCACCGTCGATAACAAATGAATTCTTCATTATGCATAACCAAATCAAGCAAAAATCAAAATAATGGGTTGCTTCCGGTGAATCATTTTCCAATAGGCGAAAAGGTATCATCGGCAGGGAAAGAAAGTTATGACGAAAATTTTGAGGTGCCGAAAGGCGTCTTGATCACGAATACGAGTGATTGAGACACTGGCAACTATCTAGTGAATCATGTTGCCCACAATAAAGAGGCCATTTTGATTTCACAAGCGCACCATCTCTTGGAATTTTTTGGGACTTGTTGTTAACCCTCGTGTGTGTGTGTATATTGTGTGTGTGTGTGTGTGTGTGTGTGTGTGTGTGTGTATTCTTTTTCTCAGAACTTCTGCTCAAAACTATTCCCACTCATAAAAAAGTGGAGTAAATACAACTAGGTTTGTAATAGTGTAATGATTATACCATGTGGTTTTCAGATAGTTTGTATTATTCCATAACCCTGAATTTTTAATTCCTTCTTCAAAGTTAATCTTTACACAACTTATTAAATTTTCAACTTATCGTTTTTATATAAAATCAAACATTTAGAAATTTGTAGTGAAAATTTGTTTTATTAAACCCTCTTAGCCAGCTATCATGATTGAACTCTTAAACGGGTATCAAAATGGCTGATTAAGCCAAAAATATGAAATACACTCTTTAAATAATTGTGAAATAAAGTAAGATTAAAAACAGACGTTACTCACAAACAATAGCAATACTCACACAACAATACATAAAAGAACTGTTTTATTTTTATAAAATAAAAGGCTTAAAATTAGCATCACACTTTTGTTTTAGCACAAAGCGACTACAAAAAATCAACAATGTTTAGCATTTCACAAAGATCGAGTTAAAACACAGTTGGTCCCGTTCGAGGATGTCAGCCAACATATTTACATTAAAGCACATAAATTATGGGATTAATGTTAATACTTGACACTATGAAATCATATATGAAAATATCAAATATCGTTGCCAGATCTATCAAGCTCGCACCCAAAATATTACCAATATCATATTCTGGGCACTTGAAGACAAAATACTGAAAATATTATGGCAGCTAAATTATTGTTAGAAGTAAACTCACGTATATGTGCATGAGAAGTCTCTTTGAGGCATATCAAAAGTAATTCACACCAGATTTCAGAGATCTGCAGTCCAAAGATTTTCGCACTCTTCAAGAACAGACAGCAGTGCATAACAATTATCTACGCACATACACAGTACAATAGTACTTTGACTCTTAAATCATATTCGTATAGTGAATAATATTTGAAACTATTATTGTATTATAATTTAAAAGAAATTGATTTAATTTTATTTATAATAACTGAATCAGCTGTAAAGTGTGTATTCTGGTATAATTCATCGCTACTTGCAGAGCCACGGAAGATCCCTTTCTTAACTGAGCTGTCGGTTAAACCAATAGCTTTTTTTGGAAATGAGGACTGATTACGATGGCGTCCTATTGTGATTTCAAATAAACTGGATGAAACATGTTGCGTCTCTAGTTCTTAGTTTAACAATTTGCACAAATAAAAACGGATACACTCACCTTGCCGCTTCAAGCTAGAAATGGTCAGAGACTTTTCCGCTTCATTTTGAATACGAACGGTACAGAGGGAGGTTACAAATTAATCAATTCAAAGAAGAATTTTTTTTTTTTATCTAGCCTTGCTCTTTCTGGTTCCCAGTGATGTATTTCTCTCGTCGTTTTGTAATTCTCGCTCCCTTTCTGTTGGCAGCCTAATTTTGGAGAAATGATACTGCTTGAAAAGGAAGGAGAAAAGAATGAATAGAAGCGCAAACAAAAGGGAAGTTCTATGGCAGTAAATCATTTTGTTGCTGATAAGTGATTTTCCTTTGTTGATAATTTGCAATTATTTTTTCAAATATTTATATTAAACTAAAAGATTTAAATTTTTTCACATAGTTTATACATATTATGTGCAATATATTTCAACTTCTTAAGAAATTTCAACTCTGTAGAACGTTTTAGGCAAGTTTCGTTTCATTATATAGTCAACAGTTGACACAACAACAAAGTGGTAAAAAAGTAGCAGATGAAGAAATATGATGCCATAAAATATTTAGAAAGTTAAAAATGTTGCAAATAACTTAAATTATCACTTATAAAGGATTTTAAACTTATCTTTTAATCATAAGTTTATATTTAAATATTTATTGCACCATGGAATTACGAACAGGTATGTATTACTTCAGCCCAATATTAACAAAACAACGAAAAGAAAATCTTAATTATTTATATTTTAGTATTATTATGCGAATTATTATTAGTATTTATTCAAAAGTAAAGAAATAAGATTGAAGAGATATATTTGTATGAAAATTAATTCAAAAATTGCCTTGTTCTTAAAATAACAGAGCTTTTGAATAAAACAATCTCAAGCTTATTTAAGATATAAGTTTTTCTATGCAGCTCTACTAACTTTTATAAAGAAATTAACTAGACTTCTTATAGTTACAAAATCTTAAAACATTTTGAAACACTAATGCCTCATATTTTTTGTTCGTATAAGCGCAAACATTGTCATAATTTCATATGACTAACATGTAAACTTCTGCAATGGCTCGTGTTAAACACAAACTGTTTTTTGGTTTCCTCCATGATAAATGAGAAAGCTGTACAATTTTACAATGCAGTAACAGATTTTAAAAGTTTTGAAAAAAAATCAATTATTTTTAGGAGCACACACTAGAAATCTTAAAAATTCTTAATATTACAGAAACTGACCCAATATCTTATCCAGATATTTAAGTCAAGCCAGGCAATCTCTCATTCCTTTAGACATTTTATAATGTTTCAAATATCAAAAATAAAAAATTTATAATAATTTTTTATAAATGAAATTTTATAAACAACAATTTCAAATAATAATTTCTCACAAATAAATACTTTGTCTAAGCTTGAACAGAATATAATATGGTCTTACATATAAATTATCTTAAGTTGTAATATACTCGTAGTGTTAAAATTGATACTCTTTTAAATAGTTTTTCAAATTACCCTTCCTCACTATTGATGTAAAATTTAAATTATATTTCAAAGTTATTAGAAAATTATGAAACATATTTATTAGAAAATGCAATCTAGATTGAATAACAGCCCTGAAAAGTGAAAAGAAGGATTTTAGAATGATGGTTGATTAAGACTGCTTTTTTTGAGGTTCCAGCCCTGAAACAATCAATTTGTGCAGACACGGTGCCTTGAACGTACGCACCAGATAATGCGTTTCAACATTAATGATTCGAAAATAATATTTCCTAACTGACCGGCGGAAGACCGTAGAGTATAGAATCGATTATTTATAACGTTCCACATTTACCAGTTGGCAACCGATTCCTCTTCCTTCTAACATTTAAGATCCTACTATTTCCTGTTTCTCAATCAATTCAAGCATCACAAAATACTATACTAATTGTCATAGATTTGATTGAGAATCAGTCCATCATCGGCTTGTTTTAAGCTGTTATCATCAGTGATACACATCTACTCAAAAAAATCTGTGAAGTGAATGTTTGAATATATTTCTAATTTTTGTTCTCAAATTACTGTAAATGAGGATACGATGTCAAAGGTATACATTAAGACACCATTATAATGGGGGTAGATTATATCCTCATATTTCAGGTAATTTATCGATTTTATGTTCTTCACTTTTTAACTTTGTTTCAGCGTGATAAATTTTTCACAGAAAAAAGCAGTTTAATGATTATTACTCGTAAGGCTTTATGCTTCTTTCGCTGAAAACCTTTTCGCTGTATACTCCACACTGCAGCAAGCCACCTGCCACGAAAGACTTACCTTTTGCACAAAGCATTTGGCCTTTAGCATACGCCGCGCTCCATACCATGCAGCACCATTACGCACCCGTAAATTGCAGCTTCGTAAACGCCGCTCGCCAGCGAAATACCGTTCGCTGCCAAGCAAAACGCTTTTGCCAGCAAATACGCCAAAACGGCCGCCAGCAAAACGCGTGCGCGGAAAGCCGCCACTGGCAGGCATAAGCCAGCAAACAGCGCACGCGTAGCCGCTGTGCAGCACAGCTGAAAACACGGTACTCATAACAGATACCCTTGCATATCTTTTATTTGGCATCCCTCTATGAAAATTTTAAGTAATAAAGAAATTTATAACAATATATAATATTCATAGCACAACAATGCGTGTTCAACATTCTGGCTCATCACCGAGCTGAAATTCAGTGATTTGTAGTTCACTCAGAATTATTAAGTAGATAAGATGGTTGTTCGGTTAACTAAACAACCATATGTTTACTAACGTTGCCAAAATGCGGTGAATGTCATACATATAATTAGTAAATATTTACACATATAAACAAGAAAATTAAGTCTTTAAAGATCTTCATGTTCTTGGCTGATTTAAAGAATGTTCCTTTTTACTGTTTACTTCTTTTTTTGAAACTAGACATTCATTATACGTGCAATCAAGGTGTAACTTTTTTTTTCAGTTATTCTCACCAAACAATAGCGATTTATTGGATTAAATAAATTTCATTTTGTTTCAGTTGCAAATCAACCATCAAAGAGACATGTTACATTTCTACAGTCTTTCTATTTGGGAAAATTTTAAGCAATATGCAGCCAGCTTTGTGTGTAATGAAACAGTAAGTCAGGAATATAATGAAATAATTTAAATAATTAACTAAAATTAGTACAGAAACAAGAAGTAATACATTAGATAAATTGAGAGAAAAAAACTTACAAATGATTTTTTTTACCATTTAGAAAAAGTGTAAGAAAATACAGTTTTTTAATTGCATAAGACCTAGAACAAAAGATCTCCAAAATCATACAGTAAATAACATAAATTGGTTTAATATTAATATATATGAATACATCAGGATTACTTCTTATAATTTTAATGCTCATCAATTTAAGTACAATGTATATATATATTATAATAAAAGTGTGAAAGGTTATCTACACTCTATCACAAAAAAAAAAAAAAAAAACCCGCACTAAAAAGGAGTTGCCAGATTGTAATGAAATTTCGAATGCAAAGACATATGGAGCGAACATGCAAATGATTAAAATTTGGTGTCCAATGAATGAATAGCGTGAGCTGAAGCGCATCGAAACTGCGCACTCAGCAAGTGTATATAAGAAGGGATTCTCAATCGGATGGTCAAATTTTCTATTGCATTGAGATTTAGGATACCATTCAAGGATTGAAAAAAATGCTTCACCGCAGAATTCAAGCTCATTACGAGCAATAGTCAGAGTTTGAAAGAGGTAGGTTGGGCAAATCGGAGATTCACTTGTCATATGGGTCAAATGCAGCGATTCGAAGATGCTTACAGGAATGGGTGGACAATGGCAGATTTCAGCGTCATGATGGTAGTGGTCGACCTAGGGCTATAGCAATCGGGAGGACAGAGTGAATGTCAGATTAGTTGTCACAGAGCCTGATTCATCATTATCAACCCTCAGACGTGCGACCTGCACCCGAGTATCAACCATGACCATTCCCAGAGAGCTGATAGAGCAAAATCTGCGCTCGTACCGACCACTGCACCACCTGCCACTCACACCTGCACACTGTCGAGCCAGATAACAGTGGTGTTTGGCTCGATCAGGTTAGAATGATGCTGACTGGGGACATATAGTGTTTATCGACGAGTCCTGCTTCCAACTTTCCTGACGATTATCGAAGACGTATCTTGAGACGCCCAGGGCAGCGTGCTGAACCTGCTTTCACTATTGCATGCCATTTAGGCCCTCAACCAGGAGTTAGGGCCAAGGATGCCCTTTCCCTTGATAGCCAGATCCCTTTGGTCGTCATTAGAGGCACACTTACAGCACAGCATTACATCGACGACATTCTGAGACCTGTTTTGCTACCGTTCGTTTTGCAGTATCCTGGCCTTATTTTTCAGCAAGATAATGTCGGACCACATACAGCACGTGTTGCTGTGAACTACCTTACAGCTTGTCAAACACTTCCTTGGCCGGTCAGATCTCTCTCCAATCGAGCATGTTTGGGATATGATGGAAAAGTAACTGCATCTACCAGGGAATGGTGATGACCTCGCCCGACAATTGCAGTAAATTTGGCAAGAAATACCGCAGGAGACCATCAGAGAGTTTTATGACTCTATGCCACGTCGTGTGGCAGCTTGCATCCAGGGTAGAGGTGGGTCAACCCCTTATTGAGCTCGTTGCTTTGTATCTATGTAACTCTGAAATAAATCATTCAATTTTTTTGAAATGTTAATCATTTTCTATTCTGTACATAGTTTTCCTATCTGCCAATTTTTGTCTCCCTCGGACAACTCCTTGGTGCGTAGTTTTTTTTTCTTCTTTTTGTAATAGATTGTATAACTACTATTATATAAATATGGTATACTGCGTACTAAGCCTGAGACAACATTTATAGAATTACTTTACATCCATTGTTGACTTTACTTTCTTAATTTTGTTTCTTTAATTATGCTTTTTAGGTCTTGGTAAGTCTTTTGACATTATGAAGTAATTTTGTAAGTTACTGGTTTCTTAATTATTTATATGTTTATTATGTATTCTTGTGAATATCTTAAATTTTGTATCTTGAGCAATTTAAACTTTCTATATTATAATATTAATTTTTTCTAGTAATTTGTACTAGTTTTAATTATTAATTGTAATTTTGGTTTTTTAAATTTTTTTTATATCTATTGAACATTAATAATTACATAGTTACACACACATAAATAAATTTGACACCATTCATTTCTTTATTTCTTTTTGCATTATTTAGTTCATCTCCGATTGTCTTTTCAAAAAGTGCATTGTTCATGAATAAAGCATCAAGATGTGCACCTGAAATATTTTAATGCTCTCTGTTTATTTGTATTTATTAGTTTTCTTCATTACAAAAAGCAACACAGATTTAACAAGCCTTGACTTAAAAAATTAATAGTGGATGAAAGAAAATAGGTTTCCACGATAATTTTCTTTCCAAATTATACTTTTGGAACAAATTAAATTTTCTTGAATGACATGAGATTGTGGTACAGGGAATGAAATAAGAAAAAAAAAAAAAAAAATTAAGAATGACATTAAGTTCATTCATCGGTAACTTCCACCGTAAGAAACATTAACAAACGGGCGAAAATGCTGGTTATTTACTATAAGCGAATTCCTTTCTGAAATGCTAAAACATTTTATGTCAATAGGTTAGCTAGAAAATGAAGTCACAAGTGAAATTATAAAAGGCTGTTAGCAAAAAAATAGCAAAAATCAAGAAAAACGAGTTCAAAAGTCAAGGAGAGAAATTCTTGTTAAATAACTGTTTTATTAGATGTTGAGAAGAGAATTTTTTTCATTGCACAATTATTCGAATAGAAACGAACATAACATTCGCCGTTTTGATAAATAAAATACATATTTAATTAGACATAGAATATTAATTAAAGCGATATTTTGTAAAGCATTTTGCATAAAATGTACCTTTTGAAAGAAACGTCAATTTAAAAAATATTTCATAAATTTAATGCATTAGAGATAGTACCAGTTTTAACAGTTCACAATAAGTGGCCGCGATAGCCTAGTGGTCATGACTGCGGACTCGCGTCAGTCAGTTTTCGTCGAGTCGTGTTTTCGAGCCTTGATGCCACTGAAGAACCCCCGTGTAGACGAGGATGATGCACGTTAAATTTGTCGAGGCTTAAATTCCTTCTATTGGTGTGGAAGTTAGGAGAAGGAGGTGCCAGCTCAAGTGTCATCCTCGTCACTTGACCGAGTTTCAAACCTTCGAGGTTTGTTTCCTAGCCATTGCGCAATACGTTTGCTTGCTCCTGTTCCGGTGACTTTTCTTTTTTCTCGCCGGGACCTCTGCTTGCGTTTTCGGTTTGCTATCTCGAGTATCTGTGCACTCGTGTTTGAGCAGCTGTTGCCGTTTTCTGCACTGACTTTTTTCTTTTCTAGGAGAGATCCACCCATTTTTATTTGCTGTGTTAATTTGGATTTGTTCACGTAAGCGCCATATTATTTTTGAAATTAACTAAATATAAGATCATTAGTAATGTCATATTTGGGAAACTGAGGAATGGAAAATCACCTGGAGGGTTGCCCTGAAATAAACCAACTCTTGGATCTTGTTACAGCCAACTCGACAACCGAAGAATATAAATTTCTATATTAAAAGCTAATTAATTTTGAAACATTCTTGCGCAACTGTGGAGATAGGCAGAAAAAAAAATCTAACAGAGGATAAATATATAGATTTGTCAATTCTTTTTTCGAGGTATTCAATGAAATTCTGTTTAAAGATAGAAGTAATCATGAAGCACATGCTTCACATTAGAGAAAGAAAACAACTGTAGAGTTTATTTTAATGAATATTCTAAATGCATTTTATAACCTTGAGCGAAACAAAGCTGAACTAAATGGATGCCTTTTGGATGCTCGGAGAAGCTTAGAAAATCTTTTTACTAACTTTAAAGAACAAATTAAAGTTAATATCCAAAACCTACAGGAGACAGACAGCTTCATATTAATACTCAAATTATTAAGGAAGCTTCTGAAACAGTGGCTACTTCCATTATATTTGCTGGTCTGGCAACTACTTCATCTACTTCAGCACTTTCTAGTCGGCAGCCTAGACCCCCAAAGCGTCTGGAATGTCCACAACCTCCCACTGATGAAAATTTTAATTCAGTTGAAAACAAAGTTACCTTATAATTTATTAAAAGGAACTTGTCATTTAAAGTCAATAAAATTAATAAAATAAGTCCCGGAGGCTTGGCTGATGGGTCGATGCGGATGAGGTGCAGTTACCGGAATCGGAACTCGGGAAGATTGATTCCCTGAAAAAATATGATATAAGGAAGCCTAAGGCTAGATATCCACAATTTATATTGTTTGGAGTAGATGCATCACATAACGCCAACTCATTAAAAGAGGCTTTAATTCAAAAAAATGAAAAATTCAACACACACGATGACAATTTAAAAATTAACTTTCCAATTAAAACCAAACGAAGTACAAATTAGTTAAAACAGTCAACCAACATAAAAACGATCATACAATAGGTGTTTTGTCCAAATTAAAAAAACCTTCTATTTTATAAATAAATTTTATTTTCTTCCTCATCAGGATTTTGATATTATGTTAAAGGAACTTTCAGTTTATAAAATTTCGAAGCACAGTTGTTTAATGAAAGGGGACTTCAATACGAGGTCTCCTCCCATCTGGGATTATTACTGTAGTGATTTCCGGAAGAACTTTTTGGTCGATTTCACCTTACAACATAATCTAAATTTCTTAAATATACCAGAATCGAGTCCTACTTTTGTGGTTCATTCAGGTAAGAGCAATTGAGATATTTCTTTGATTTCTAACATCATTCTTTATTTGGTAGATGGGTGGGAGGCTTTAGACCTGAAATCTCTGAGCGATCACTGGCTTAAGGGAGTGCATCTACTTTGTGAATTAAAGTCTTCCGAATTTTATTTAAAAACTATATACGGTATGAATAAATTTTTGAAATTTTTTAAAAAATCCTACCCCAAGCTTATTCAAATAGTTGAATTAGTTCAGAATTCTGATCAGCAGGAGGATTTTTACTATTTTTTTTTTTATTTCAACCGTTCGGTCGTCCGCGTTCAAATCCTTTCGTAAATTACGGGATTTAGTATCTCCAGTTTTCTCTTGATAAAATAGTAATTCAAGAACTTTCATGTATAAACTAAATGCTCTTAAAAAGAAAATAATAGATTTTGTCAGAAATAATTTTTCACCAGGAGAAATTAATAATCTACTATAAAACAATATATAAAAGACAGATCTTTATATAAAAAGGAAAATTCTTGAGGCTTAACAGGATGCCTGGGAGAACTTCTGCAATACCAATAACGAAAACTTTGTCCTGAAGTTCAGAGTTGCTTTTGGAAATTCCCTGAAGTCTCGACTCTTGAGTTCATAATTAATGATTCGTCTGAAGGAATTTTCAATGCATTTCCTTTTCCCAAAGTCCAATGAAACTTTGGATTCAGATTTTGAAAAATCTTCTCCTCCTCCAGTGGTTTCGACCGAAAAGGTATCCTTGAGCTTTAAAATTTTCAGAAGTGTAAAGGCTTCCGGCCTTGAATTTTTGGACTATGGAATTTGGAAATATATATATATATATATATATATATATATATATATATATATATATAATATATTCCCAACCTTTTTGTGAAAATTATAAATTTATGTGTGGAATTTTCCTATTTCCCAAATAATTTACGAGATGCTAAATTGAAATTCCTCCTTAAAACTGGAAAATATCCGTCATCCGTGAAATCACTTAGATCAAATTGTTTGTTACCAACCCCACGGAAAATTGCAAAGCATGGTTTTGTCAATAGATTATATTTCTGAATTCATCAAAACAATATTCTTCATCCACTTCAAATTGATTTTAAAGAAAATTTTGTCTATGTTGTTGTAATTTTCCATTTGGTTTCGCATATCAAATACAAAAGATCTGCAGAACATGTAGTTGTTACTTTTCTCGTAACAGCTACATGTTCTATATTATAAATTGGTCTATTCTATTTCAAATTCTTAGACATCTTCATTTTCCAATCTGTTTTCAAAAGTATATTTATTTTTACTAAATAAATCGACATATTAATTTTTTCTTATACTAATTTTACGATAAAACATCTATTTACTCAAGGCTGTTCTCTGGGTTCAGTGCTTGCACCCGCTCTGTGGAATTTATATTTTAATTCTTCCTTAAATACTAATTGTGAAAACTTTTTGGATCAAGCTTTTGTGGATGATCTGGTGGTTATTTCCTTTGGAAATTCTAAAAGTTTTAATCAATCTTAGTACTAAGTATCTGGCATGATAAGATTGGAAATTGTGTACATTATTTGTACCAAAGGAGTGGCCGGCAGTCGCCTGCAGTCTGACTGTGGGAATGAGTCATAGCGTCTGCATCCGTTAGTTTCAGAAAATCGTGACGTCAATGGAATATGTATTCATTTGTATTCCAAAATGAAAAAGAAAAAAGGAATGGAAATATTAAAACTATGACGTCACACTCTGTAAATACATCGTTAGCTTTTATTTTTATTTATTTAATTTTATTATTATTATTTTGAATTTCGAAATTATGCATTATCTTTTGTTGTTTGCTCCAATATGTAATGTTATATCTTACCCTTTAACGTTGTAAAAAATTTCTTTTTGCCAATAAATATTGAGCACGCTGGTGATTGTTTTTCGGACTGCCGGTTTGTAGCTCTAAATCCTTTGGGTTAGCTCAATTTCTTTGGGCATTCTGCTATTATCAATCATGTTGCTTCTGATATGACGTTAATAAAACCAAACCATGACCTATCCACAATAACTCATTTTAAGTGTATAGTTTGAGATAACGTAGAGAAATTATTATTTGTATACTTATAACCTAGATTTTAATGAAACAAATGAGAAATAATGTAAAAGAATTTATATGAAACAACCGATAGTCAAATTAAAATATAGTTTATTAAATATTATGGTCAAGCATTCCTACAATATAGTACAGTAGCTCATTGAAAAGAGCTGTAATGCATTTTACCTTGCCTAAACTGGAGATTTATCAGCTTCATATGCACAATTTACTTATTACATTTATTTCCGCTTTTATTTGTGTTAATCCTCCATAACTCTATCTTTCTTTGTTCTCTACCCCAAAAACATTAAATTCTCTGAACATTGCGGAGAAACATTGTACACTTTACCAAAGTTCTGAAACATTGTTATGAACTTTGTACATCTAAGAAGTTAAAGTTTCTTGTTCGAGAGAACATGAACTCTTCTAAAATAAGCATTTCCATCTAACTTTAGCTTTTATCCAGAAAAGTAATTTTGTTTAATTTTGAACTTATATTTTTACCTTTACACTTCTGGAATAAATATTTCACACATCACCATATTTTTACGTTTTGTGAAATGAAAAAAGTTCTGACTTAAGAAATGCATTTAATCTTGCATAGCAATGGGGTATCTAAAAGTTTATACAGCTACAAAGTGTATCATGTTATTAAAAACGCAAATAAAACGAAGAAATCAGAAATAAAGATAATAAAAGCTTAATCCTATTTCATTGAATCTAGGAAGGCTTTGTTAGAAACTTCAAAATCCAGCTCAGAATATTTTGAAAAATTCATGCTTCAGTGAAGTTCTGAGAAACTAAAACATTTTAAAAAACAAAACAGCAAATAATTTTCCCGATTGTACGGAAACAATTGTGGAGCATCGCACTGCCTTTTACAGAGAATTTACTATCATTTTCATCACCCTAATTGCTCTTTCTTCTATTAACTCGAATAAGCTACTTCCTCGTCTGCATATCTTTTTCTGAGTAGGTGAAGTACATTATTTTACAAAATTTGAAAAAAGTAGGTTTTACGTGTGTAGAAAGTGTTATTTCACAAAGCCATGGTTTCTTAACTGAAATAAATGATATTGTAAAACATTTATAATGAAAAATCATTTTACATCTAATTTTAATCAATACAATGGTTTTATTATTGACAATTATTTTTCTGTTACTGAAGATTTATTATACATATCTTTATTTTTTCACAAGATTTATGTATTCGTAGCTCAAAATTATTTTTATCTGTTTTGACATATTAAACTTTATTTTATGAATATGAAAATTGTATAAGAAATTATATGCTTAAAATTAAAATAGGCAAATTCACCGACACTTGAAGGTATAATTTTTATGTAAAAATTATTTTCAAAAACTTATTTTAAAAGGCCAGACATATTTATCACCACCATATTCGTTGAATTTGTTTCAGTTCGTTTCTCGGAAGTTAAGATTATTTTTCTTCTTTTATTATGACATTATTTCTATTATAATGTATCTCGAAGAGAACGAATTTCATTCTTTACAATTTTTTCTAGTCATAGTTATGCTCTTTATTTGAAATTTGCTCTATGAGAGTTCAGACGAAATTTTTATTCTCTACTAGAAAAGTGGGAAAATCTAAAATAAAAAAGGTAGGTTTGGGAAAATTTCAAACCTCTCATGATGAGTTTTGTCCAATAAATATTTTAATTAGAATTATTTAATTAATTATTCGGATAATTTCTTTCTCTAATGAATTTTCGATAGTCATTCAATATTGTTTTTCTGAACTACTTGTTTAAATAATCTTTGTGTAATAAAAATCTATCTGCATGATTTCTAGTTTTTTTTTCTATAAAACTCAAATTGTTTGTCTTAAAGATTATAGTAAATAGTTGCGAAAAGGAGATTATATATATATATATATATATATATATATATATATATATATATATATATATATATATATATATATACATATATCTTATCTTCTATATATATATATAAGCGAAATACTACTGACTGACTCATCATGATATCTCCAAGACTATACAACCGATTGACTTGAAATTTGGTATAGTTACTCATTTTGCGATGTAGGCGCTCACTAAGAACGGATTTTACGGAATTCTTATCCCAAAAGTGATTTTCATCCGTTAATCTTTTCTTATCCATAAATTATGTCATTTTTGGCGACTTTATCGCCAAAAATGACATGACCGACGCCAAACGGAATATATTTTTTTTTATACGTATTCTGTGCATTGCTATCAATTAAGTTTACTTGGCGGGATTTGCTCGTGCGAAATGGAAATAATTTAATATTGAGGCACTGATGGTGGATTTATCACCAAATATCTTCCACCGCCAAGTCGAAGCATTTCAATGACCTTGCATTGTGAATTTTAAATAGCTATAATATGGTAACCCCAGCTGATTTCTGTCCGTTTTGCTGAGAAAACGATAATTTTTTATTGTTGTGGAACCTAGACGTATGTTTTAAATTTATGAGAAAAGTATTTTATTATTAATAAGGATTGATAAAGTACATTTGTAAATCTAAACGCAATCTTACGAAGATATTGAAGTTGGCTTTTAACAAATAAATAATAACGGTATGTTATTCATGTCATTGATAAAAAAAAAAATAAGTAGCTATCAAAATATTTATTTCGATGTACGCAATAATTGTAACCTAATGTTTATGCAAAAGGTTTTTTTTTCTGTATTTTGTTTATTTTTAGTTTTTGGTTTCTAGAAAATAAATGTTTATGATTTTTTAAAATGGCCGAATATTTTATCGTTATCAGAATACAGAATTATTTTTAATGCTATGATTTTTTAAGAGCTATTCTGTCTTATTCAATTGCAGTTCCAGATATGCTGCTAGCGTAATAGAGTTATCCCTTTGCAAAAAGGATACCGTAATACGGGTGACTTTTTGCTAAAAAAATTTACTATACTTTATTTTTTGTTAGTATTTTTTGTTGAATTTTTAAATAATTTGAAATTTAAAAATTAATATCGGTTATATTTTTTAACTAGAGAAATATTTCATTGTAGGTTAATGCAAATTGATTTTTCATATTTACTTTTCAGTTATAATTTTTAATAATGGATGTTGAATATATTTGGATAGATAGAATACCTACTCCTTTCAAAGTTTTTAAAATTCTTGGCAATGGAGCATGTTTATTTTCTTCTCTGTCTTTGCTGGTGTTCGGTGACATATCGATGGCGTATAAAATGAGAAATATTGTTTCTCACGTGTTTAACAACTGGGATCGGTTTAAATGCTGAATTCAAATGCTATCTGGCGCCTCTTATAATACTAACGATTTCTATTTTAACGAAATGTATAAACCAAACACGTATGGATCTATTTGCAAAATTATGGCGCCTTCAGAGTTATTTCCCTATCAGTTCGAAGTGTATCAAGGTGGCTGCCTTATAGCTTCTGTTGGGGAAGCAATTCAGGGGGTAAAAAAATTACGTTTTACGGGAAACTGTAATAGTGGTCATTTTGATGTTTATATTTAAATAGTTGGATTAACAAATAGAAGTAAAGTTAATGCTGGTTATGATAATGTGAAACAAAATGAAGAAAATGAGTCATCTTTAGTGTTTCAGCCTCAAGAAAATGTGTCTGTGTTAGTTTCAAAGACTCAATCAATATCTAACATTGATTTTTCAAGTTCAAGTGAATCAATTATTAATGATGTAATATCTCTTCAACTAAATAAAGGTAAAAAAAGAGGAAAAAGATTCACAAATTCAATTAGATATAAACAAGTAAGACAAGCTGCTACAAAATATACTCATAATAAGTCATCCTGAAGTACATAGAGCAGCTGTAAGAAAATACTTTTCTAATAACCCCCATGTGAATCAGGCAGATGTAATTAAATACAATGAAAAAAGATCATAAGTTAAATTAGCGCCATGGACTTCCAAAAATTTGTCTGGTCTTAAATATAAAATAGATATTGACTATTCAAATGATAAAATTGTCAGTATCGGAAAACGTTTGCCCTATTCGAGGTGCCGTGCTTTAAAATGGATAGAAGAACCTCCAGGAATGTGCTGCAGTGGTGGTCAAATCCAGCTTCCTGCTATTAGATCCTACCCTGAACCTTTGCATGGTCTTCTTAGCCATAAGGATCAGCTTTCAGAACATTTTCTTTCTACAATTCGTAAGTATAATGGATGTTTTCAGATGACGTCATTCGGAGCAAAATAATTGAACGAGGGAAGTTTTATGCCGACATTTAAAGTCCAGGAGCAGGTATACCACAGAATAGGTAGCCTATTGGCTGATCCTCATTAACAACCTTATTTTCTTCAGTTATTCTTTCTCGGTGATGAAGAACGTGAACGAAACATTCGTTGTGATATTTTCGCAGGTGTTAAGCCAGAATTAGTTAACTAATTACAAAAGGCGCTACATGACCATAACAGGTATATTCGTGTTTTCAAAGCAGCGGTTTATTCAGTTCCTAAAGACAAAAAGGTGTTCAAGGTTATGATTAATGCCGATAAAAACCATCTGGAGAGCACAAAGGTCGTTTTAATGCTCCTCAAAATAAAGAAGTAGCTATCCTTATTGTGGGTCAGGATTTCGAAAAAAGAGATATCATTCTATATAGCAGAGACAGTAAATTGGTACGAATTAATGAAACGCATAGAACTTACGTTGCTCTTCAGTACACTTTGATGATTTTTCGTGGGGAAGATGGTAATTGTATAAATATTTCTAAACTTGATAGCAATACTAGGACTCCTATCAATAAGACTGTCTCTGCTTCTGAGTTCTACAGCTATAGGTTGATGGAGCATGTTGGTGAAATCATTTATCTATTGCTCTATCGTCAACTTTTTAATCAGTTTTTGGTCAGTATGTATGCAAAAATAGAAACTGAAAGGCTTGATTGGATTCGTAACAATCAGAAAAAACTTAGGAGTGAGGAACATGTCCACTTAAAAGACGCTAAGGCAAAAACAGATACACAGTCTTCAGAAATAGGTAAAATGGTTGTGTTGCCATCTTCGTTTACTGGAGGATCTCGCTACATGCATGAATCATCTCAAGACGCTATGACATACGTAAGACATTTTGAACGTCCCGACGTATTTATTACATTCACTTGCCATCCTAAATGTTATGAAATCAAAGATCTTTTGAAGCAAGGACAAAAACTTACCCATTCATTGATAAACTATTAACAATTAAATACTTTTCTCAGATATTTGAAAGTCGTGGATAACCATTATTACAGACTATCAATTTCTTAAAATTTTAAATTTAGATTATAATTATCGTTTAAGAATTGAAAATTTTCTTGATACTTTACATATAGGTTCCAAAATATAATATTATCGTCTGCCCAGCGGAGCGGGCGGGTATCAGCTAGTATATATATATATGTTATATATGTAGAGATATAATATAAATATTTACATTTTTATAAAAGTAAAAGACTATTTTTAATCTTTATTGTGTGAACCATTTTACTGAATGGTATTAAAAAAAATTAAAAAATAAATGTTTGCAAAGTTAAATCTGAGTTTAGATGAATTGAATAAAAATGATATTTCGAAACTCTTTCAATTCAGTCAGCAAGCAGTATCATTAACTTTTCTCATCGAATAATCGTTGTGATCTTTGAACTACTGAATTACCACCTTCAGAATGAAGCAGTATGTATGCAGACAAAGGTAACGTCATCATAATGATTGAGGGAGTTAGGTCAACATACAAAGAGACGTAGCAAGTTCAAGGCTTTTGCTTTCTTTAAGTGAAAACATCGAGATATTATAAAACCTTAAAACTTTTTGAGTCTCAGATATATCATCAAGAAAAGTGGTAAATTGTAATAAAATTGTTTTTATATTGAAAAAAACAGCACTTTAAAAAATATTTAATACAATTTACTTTTAAGATATTAAAGTCATATGTAGAACAGATTATAATAAAAATGTTTGGATTTGTCAATATAAGAAAATCATTTTCAGTTCCATTAATGAAAGTTGGAATTCAAAATTTCGGTAATTTTATATAATTAATAATATATCGGAAGGAAAATTAGATTTAAAATATTTTTCAGCTGAGAATTTTAACAAAATAGAATTGTTTAGAATTTTGTTTTTTATTATAATTTATAGAAGAGCTGCTTTGCTGTCAGTGTAAGAAATTTAGAAGGTGTATTAAAATAAATTATAGCACGAAGTATTATTATTTATTGTCTATTTGAATTGGGAAGGAATACATTTCACAAATGGCAAACTTTATATCAGATCTTACTCTTGTAAAATTTTGATCTTATCTGTAATATTATATTGCAGCAAAGTAAATTGCATAAAACAATTTACATTATTATTATTTTTATTTCAAACTTCCTTGTATGCAAAATTTTAATCTTTTAAGCGGATTTCCTTCTAAAATTCCCTTTTTTCAACCGCAACAAGTAGTAAGCAACAAATCAACACGAAAGGTGTTTCAAAAAAGATTACGGACACTTTTAACCCGGGAAGCTAACATAATTCCCAGTTGTTGAATAATATAATACTTTTTGAAAAGCTGTTAACGTCAACCCGATATCAAGGGTATTTTTCAGAAATCTTTTAATAATATCATGATACATGGATCAGATGTGTTGGTTAAGTTTCCAGTAACGGTGCTTCTATTGCAACCATTTTTCGACGACTCCTTATGAAGAACATACGCTTGATGATAAAATGTTGCAGTACTATCCCGCATGTTTCCTCCGTAGATCTTTCCTTAATCGAACACACATAAAAATATTTTGATGTTGTGATAGCAGAAAATATGCAAATTTGTGGAGCAATTGAAATATATCTAATGAAATTTCGAAAGACAGAATTCGCGTAGTATGTACAAATCAATGAGTGAGAAATAAGTTAATGGAACACTAATATGTTTATACGTTGCCGCTTAAAGCAATTGCTCATTATATTAATATGTTACGATTCAGAATCTGGAACCATCTGAATAAAAATGCAAATAAGTAGTATTCAAATTTTCTTCATTACTTCATCTTGCCCTCCTTGTGTTGAAGGAAGGAAGATCATACGAAGAAAGGCATGTCTTCGCTAATAACTTGTTGGTCACAGAAAGATCCTCTGCAGTTCTTTTTACGATCTGATACGTGTGTAACACGCTGCGTTCAAACTTCGTAATATGAAAGGACTTGGCTCCTCTTTTGGAAGCCATTTTAATGGCTAACTGAGAATCTCGACAGGAAATGTTTGCGTTATGTTACAAAGTTGCTCACCTGCATCAGGCATCTTCTTAATAAGCACTCACATAAAACAACGTAAGACGTCGTAACATCCTCCTCCCAACATATTTAAATATAAGATGCCATTACAGAAAATCAAGCTGGCAATGTCGTAAGAGGCAATTCGGTAACAGAATTAGTCCATGCTAAGTAGTTTATTCTTATCCATTGCCAAGATATACAGGTACTTTATGTATTAACATATAATGTTATGATTAAATATACATATTAATTAAAATCTAGCATCGAAAGGCAACCATTCTGCTTTCCTTTAGCTATTATGCTATTTCGTCATGAATGCATATGACACATCTCATGACGTCTTGGCAGGAGATTAGGAATGCGTAGAAATTTATAAAAGCATATCTGGATTTCTCAGTTTCACAAGATTTATAGTTATATTTATATTATAGTGAATCTACTGAAGTCTGATTACTTTTAAACATTTCTGCAATCGATAGCAGTTAAACATATTTAATACTCAATTTACAAATGTTGATTATATACCTATTTTTACTGAAGTAAGTCGTTTTGACTTCAACAGCAAAATTGAAGTATCTTGCAAAAATCAATCCAATTCAGTTTTAGTGAAATATTTATTATTTCAAACCTCATTCAAAGTATTTATTATTTATAAAATCTGTTTTTGCAATACATTTTCCGCAAACATTTTAATTGCATCTATGTACACCTAATTCTGCTTTTACACGATACATAAGTTCCCAAGAATACGTATAAATAATTCAAGTAAAATATTTATTGCATCTATGGAAAAATAGAAGATTGGTCTTATGAAATCAGCAAAAATAATACAATAAAACATGAATTTTCCTGTTAGGATCTTAAACATTTTATTTCATAAGGACTACATATGAATCATACAAAGCAAATTATCACTCGAAAAGAAAAAAAAAACCATGCAACTAGTTTATGAACACAGAAATTAGGCAAAGTAATATGAGTTATATACAAAAAGGTTTTATTCGTTATCACTTTCCGACAATAGACGCATACGTTTGCGAAAGACTGCAATATTGCTGCTATCTCTAGAAATGCCTCGCTCCTCATGCTCCATTGATGAAATTCTTTCTGTAATCTCTTGAAAGAAATTAGAACCACCCTCCTGTGGTGCCAATGTTTCAGTAGATTTAAGAACAAATTCAGTAATTAATCGTTGTGTTTGTGATTTGGCTAGGCCATTGTATAATTCTCTGTAAGAGGACATTAATGACTTCAGATCATTTTGAAATTTCCCAGATCATTCCTGATTCGGATCAGTAATATTTCAGTTATATTAATACATAAAATGTTTCAGTTATAATTAATAAAATAAAGGTTTTAAAACTATGAATTACTAATTATTGACTTTTACGTAAAATTAATAAATATGAATGTCCCATCACTCGATGGACATGTGACCAAAACGTAGATAAGATAATAAAAAATAATGATTTAATTGTTAACTCCCTCGTTCTCATCATTCTTCATGATGAGGGAAAACTATTTTAAATGATTTATTCTGAGAATACTTTTGATGTACCTGAAACGTTTCAGTCAAATCAAAACAAGTGTTGCAGGTGTTTTCGCTTTGAAACCAAACTCAAAATGCAGGCATAGTAGAAAAAATTTCATATTGATGTTAATAATTTTCGAGGAATTCTCGCAAATGGTAATCACATTACGTTCCTCGTCTCTAATGTCGCAGTCATAAAAATAAAATTAAAGCAAAATTTTCTTCTTAGACTTTGGGTCGATCTTGTCAAACGAAAATAAGTCATGAAAAAAGAGAATTGGATTTTTTTTTCTGATTCGTGTTAAATCAAAATCGTGGGAAATGAGTTCGTGTAAAAACAAAACTGGGTGTATTATAAAGTACTACCTATCTGTTGTCTAATATCTCCAACAGCATCCTATTACAAAGGGAAGTCGAAATATATTATTGGGATGCAGATTCCGCCTCTTAATTATCCTCAATGGTTCCTCTTCTCTTTCATACTACTGTCTCTCTATTATTACTTCTACCACTATTCCTACTATTCATCTTGCATTATATCGCTGCACCTCAATTTATACATTACCATTACTTTCCATATACTAGAAGTTGAGTTCACAAGAAACCAACGTCCAGGAAATGTCCAAAAGGATAGTTGAAGGGTGGTAGTTTTCACTATCGTTACAAAGTTCAGGCAAGGGCTTCAAAATTTGTTCAGCTTTGTTAGCTAATAGACAGTTCGTGCGTTCCTCATTTTTTTTACTTATGTTTATTTATACAACATATTTTATTCATACATTTAAGAAATTCAAAAATATGTAAGTGAAATGTTTCTTTATAGTGCCTCTTGAGAGAATATATAAAATTATAACTTAAATTTGCCAACAGAAGAAATTCCGTGCCACACAAGACTTCACCTGAATCAAATTTTAAGCAAATAAGACATTTTATCAAGAGATATGCCCCGTGTACAGTTGTAAACTCAAGGAGTGTTGGTTGCAAATTCTCATCCAAATCTCCCTCTACAATATATCTTAAACTCTAATCTATCCTTCTAACTCTAACTCTTTACGATGGTTTTTAAATTTCCCCCATAATCACAATATCTAAATAAATACTTCCGATTACTGTAAGACTCTAGACTTCCATTTAGAAGGTTAAAATTGAATGATAAAAATTAACAAACTATCTTTTCAAAAGAGACATAACGTTTAGCCGAATCTACCCAACATAAACTAGAAGAAAAATGCCACATAAAATAACTATATATTTAGCAAGTTTAATCAATGTTATTCGAATACCACAGGTTTTAGAATATAGACGGGTTTTGGTTACAAAAGAAAAAACTTATTATCTTGCATAAATAATTCTAAAAATAATGTTGTTTCAAAGTTTACTTTCACACCAAAATTTAGGAATCGGTAACAAGACACTATACAGATCATTGAGCTCTAACTGAAACCAAGAATTATTGAAACTAGCATTTTTCATAAAAAAAATATAGATATTGCAGATTGAATAAAATATATTGAAACTTATAACGAGAGAAGGAATTAAATAATGAGTAAAATGTCATAATTATCAATCCATTGTAGTATAAAATTGCTTCGAAATTCACAAACTTTTCTGCACTAGGTCTTATTTTTCACAACGGAGAAAAATGTTCAAAGGTACAAGTTCATTAAAAACTCATAAAATTGGTAATCACTTTATTACAAAAAGATATTTTTATACACGTTACTCTGTTCAAAGCTATTACTTAATGAAATTATATCAAAATATTGTATTAGTAATATTGAAAACTTTAACAGGACGAAGAAACATATACACACAATATTGCATTTTTTACAAAGATATATATTTTAAGACAGTTTTTTTTTTCTTGTATAAAAATAACTCTGGATAGTTTTTATTTAAAAACAACAGACTGATCCTTAAACATCAAAAGTAATAATTTTCTCAGAAATTATTCAATATCTTTAGCCGAACAGGAAAAGTTAGTAAGTCTTTGTTTCCATCTATAAAATAGAGAGAGGAATGTAATAACAGACGAGTATAGACAAAAATAAGAAATAAAAAACATACAATTCATCATATTTAGAAAACAACGGATGCAATCTTGATGCCTGTTCTGAAGACAGATTTGACAGAAAAAAACAATCCTTATTCACTAAATATACATACGGATGCTAAATTTCTAAAAAAAAAAAGTTAAATTTTCAATTCAATTGAAAATTCTTTTTTCTTTTCTAGATGTTTATATTGAATGAAAACTGATTTTAGGTTGACCTTCTTCACTAGTTCTTTATATCTTTATACACGCTTTTAACTCATTGTTCAACCTTTGTTTTTTTCTAAAAGGCTTTTATTTCATGAATATGATATGTGAATATCCTTCCTTAAGAATTAAATTAATTTTTATTGCTGAAATATATACAAATAAATAACAATTTAGAACAGGATTTCCTTTCTATATGCTTTTATTTTGCAATTTTACTCATCATTTCGAAATAATTTTCTTCATTTCTGACTTATTTCAGAATTCCTCAATTTATAGGACGGCTACCCATTTCGCCTCGATTTCTTACATTTTATTTCACAAAATTATTAGTGTCCTGATTTGAGTATTCTAAACAAATGAATGTTCTTTTTTTGTAACGTAAATACGTAAATCCCATAAGCATGTTATATTCCTCGATTTATCGAAGAATACAAAAATATATGTTTGAAATAATGGGATGTTTTTAGGGGGGGGGGTGTACTGCTTTTTAGCATACGTATTGAAAATATTTGAATATTTCCAAATAACTGAACCAAATAGGGAGCTTTTTTGAAAGCTATTATCTGACCTGATCATGTAGCTGTTAAATGATTGCTTAAGGTTCAAACTCCTTAAATTTATACCACTCCTGTCTACGATCTACTTAGCATTCAGAAGCGGACAATGTATATCCTTTGCTTGTTCAACCGCAAAAACCGCTATGAAAAAAATGAAACTGAGATACTAAGATGGCACTCGCTAATATTATATAAGAATAAATGATTCTGTCTCCAGAAAAATGTAGGTCGTCTCGTTCGATTGATTCAATTTGTCAAACGAACCCATTAAATATGAAGGAAATTTAGCTTTAGATTGCTTAAAATATTTTCGATTCATATACGAAAGGTCTGATCACAAATGGGTAATTTTACAGGAAATAAAAACGGCAGATAATGTTTTATATTAATCGGTAAATAGCCTCTGAAATAACACTCTGAAATTTGTTGAAATCAATATCTCTTAACAATAATGAATAATTGATTTAGGAGAAAAAAAAGTGTATATAAAGGAGTTTTTTCTTATGTTTATTTTTTCTTTTTTTTTCACTCTTAACTCTTTCCAAAAAGTTAATAAAATAAAAGAAGTTATAAAAAAGAAGTCACAAAATCGGACCAGTTTTCAACTGGTACGCTTGCCCTATTAGTAACCTTGCGTTTAAAAGAGAACAATATTGCGTGTCTCTACTGTATAGTATAAGTAATGAGATCTTTCACTCTCTTTTTGCTTAACGTTAAAATTGATGTCAAACACGGATTTCTTTCAGTATAACCTTTGATAAAATCTTTTTCAACTATTAATAATGTTGTTTTCAAGCTCGCTTTATTGAATAAATCAGAAAAAAAAAACATTATAAAAAGTATTAATTTTTTTAAGCTGAAGCTATTTGATAGATTTAATGATCTTTTGGTTACGAATTTGTCGTAATAAATCTTAAAAAATAAACTTAAATAATCTTAAAAAATAGAGCACATGAATGCGAAATAATACTCGTTATTGCAAAAGTAATCATAAATATTTTTGAAAAATATAAAGGAATTAGGATACAACAGTACTCTTTGTAATGTTTATATACATTTATTAAGTTTTTTTTTTGTGTTAAAAATTTTAGATTTTAAATTCGAGTTTTAGTTTTCAGGTTTTCATATGGATTTCTAAACACCTAATTACTTAAAACTGGGACATTTTCCCTCGATAAACACACACATACGTATATATATGTATATGTTTATATATATAAACACATATATATATATATATATATATATATATATATATATATATATATATAAAAGTGAATAGAGTACTCTGTATCAACATGTAAATGAAACATTATGAACAAAAATAAACTTGGATTTTTTTTCACATATTTATTTTCGAAGAGTTTTGCATCAAAATTTTAAACATTCTGGGTAACATAACTATAACTTATCTCCGAATATTATGACTGATCCAAATTTTTTACAACTTAAATTATATAATTAATTCATTTCTTAATTTTTAAATTTTGATCAGAATCAAAGTTTTTTGTTCATCATTTGATATGATATTTTTTGTAAAATGTGGTAAACCTATAATGTTATTCTAGTTGTAAATGGAGGTCACCAAGAACCTTTTTTAAACAAGGCAAATCTCATTATTCTCTCTTTTTCTTCATTTTCTTGATTTTTTTTTTGTTTTTATTTGACTTCTAAATTGAAAATCAGAAAATTTTTGTCATTTAATTCAGTCATAATTAGATTTCGAATGATAAATCAAGTTCTTTAACTGTAGAATACACTATTTAGAAAATGTCTTTACGTAAATACATTCTTTAAAAATGTTTTTGATTACGAAAAAAATATCTGGTAACAACCAAAAAATAATTTATATAATATTAATATGAAGTATTTCTTATATGTTTCAAACCACGCACACATATTACGTACGGAGAAAATGTTAGTGTCTTGGTTCTCGTTTTTACTGAAAATGAAACAACAAACTATACTACGTTTGAAATCTTATGTATTGTTTCTATCATAAATATCATATATATTGTTTGAAATCTTATATATTGCGATCTTCTTGGCATCTTGGAGGGAAACGTGGTGACTTAAGCGACAAATGGGAAGTCCCCGAAGGTACTAGTAACTAGATATCTTCACGGGGAAGAAAATTGCAGACTTTTTCTGAATTTTCCCATGTGACGTCATACCTGTTCGAAAGAAGTGCAAATACGTCCAAAGACTGCGAGTTAATCAGTCTGTCATTAGAATCTACTTTTGGAAATCGATCGGGAAATCGACTGGAAGCTGTCGGCACTTGGAAGATGGAGCATACCAGGTGAATTTACGGAGAAGCAATATGTATCTACCGGAAACTGTCGGAGCCTGCCTAGGAAGTGCACAGCATTACTGCGGAGGTTTGTCCGTTGTGTGTGAACTAGTAAGCTGGTGAACTGAACGTTGCTGATATAATTGTGACGATCATTACTTTGCTGTTTTGTTTCTGTATCTATGCTCCTAATCTAACTAAGTGCTGTATTTCCTATTTGTGCTGTTACTGTCCAAGCTCTGCTACTTGTATGGCATCCTGAAGGTTTGTAAATAAAGCGCCGTTTGACATTATCCTTACAGTTGGACTTCATTTTCACTCGAATACACCCAGAAATTTTTGTAACAATATTCTAATATAGTGGTTTTCGAATTTTTCTCTCATCGTACCCTAAGTCACGTTTTTCAGTTAATTGTACTTATTGGTCTTGTATCTCCAAAAAGCTGATATTTTGCCTGGTCTTCTACTGTATCATAAGCATGACACAAGCTCGAGTATTTTCCTTCATTTCAAGGAAATATTATTGATTGAGGACAATTTAGATAACGAATTGAAATAATTAAAATATTAGAGATTTATCAGGAACAATTTACAAGAAAAAATGAAATTATAAACTTTCTTCATATAAGTTTATAAATAAAAACTTAGTAAGTATAGTTTATAAGTACGTGTTTTAAGTATAGTTACATTTTATTACGTCAGAAACATAAACACACAATACTATCTCAGTAATTCGGCAAACATTGCTCCAGAGGACCGTTAGGTTACTAGAAAATCACAAATAATAACACATTTAATTAGTAAAAGCTATGCATTATTGTATAAAATTTAAAACGGTACCCGCAAATAAAAATTTTAACACACAAAATAACTAAAATTACTAAAAATGTATTACTTTATATTCATAGCCTACATTATTCTATCGAAGTAGAAAGCATAAAATAATATTTTATAACTTGTCCGTTTGAGTAAAAACGCCGGATTACAGGAAGGGAAAATGAAGTGCCGAATAATAGAGAATATCTTATTACTCTAACTTCGTAATAACTTGGAGATTTATTTTTTAGTAATATGATTTTCCTTACACCACTTATTTCATAAGAGCTATTTTCTTTGATTGAAAGTTATTATTATCGTTTACCGGCTTCATTTAAAAATGAGTTCTGATTATTCATGTAATTTTTCTATTCTTAATTTTCTTAATAATTTGCTGATTAGAAATATATATGCTTTCGAGGTTGTTTTCCAGGAAACACATTAGAGTGATGGAATTTCATTCCTCTATTTTCCTAGTTTCTATTACACATTTTAAGAAGTCATTTGCCTAATTTTTTTTGAAGTAAGCATACCAATCACCAATCATTAAAAGCTACTGTTCAGGACTAAATATTCATAATAAACAGCAATATTTTGATTCTTTTGAAATGCAATCTGATTAATATGTTTCTGTCTGATCAACAAACAAGAGTAATTTTACAAGAATAATCTTACATATTATGCAGAATCTAGGATGAATCTCAAGTAAAAAAGTCTCAGTTAGTGATGAAAAATGTAATTACTGAACACTTCAGTATTATTCTACCTAATGCTCTTTGCATTGCGTAAAATCTCTGAGCCTGTTGTTTTACGTATGTTGTTTACAGGAAAAACAACGTATCTAAAATTTAAGTTAACATTTGAAGTTATTCATACGCTTAAAGAATTGGGGATTGTTAATATTCAAAAGTATTCTGAATTTATGTTAAGATTAGTTTTATTGAGAAACATTATCACCATTAGGTTTTTTTAGTCTGAATTTATACGGGTCGCGATAGCCTAGTGGTCATGGTTGCGAACTCTTGCCATTCTGTTTTCATCGAGTTATAGGTTCGAGACTTGATACCATTAAAGACCAACCATGAAGCCGGGGCTGATGCACGTTAAATCTGTCGAGGCTCAATGTCATCTTGTTGAAGTAGTGTAGAAGTTAGGATAGGGGTGCCTGTTCAGGTATCATCCTCATCACTTGACCTAGGTTTAAAATTACGAGGTCTGTTGCCAATAACCCTGGTGTTGCTTTTAGTGTGACGTTAATAAAACCAGTCAATCAATCAATCTGAATTTATACAACTATCTGCAATATGTTCTGCGTTATTGAATTTATTATATTTCGATGTTTAATAGCCCTCGTGTTGCTTCTCTAGTGTGACGTTAATAAAACCAAGTATTTCAATGTTTAGTTTCATTTACTATCTTATTGGAGAATGCATTACTTAACGCAAAAAGATTTACCTTATCTCAGCACAAATTTATTCTCTCTTCAATACTTCCTTAATTAACCCATTTAAATGATGCAGCACTAATGATTATAAAGTATAGTCCGTCTATTTTAGACATCTCAAGCACTATTTGATCTTGAGAATCAAAAGGCTCGAGAGCTAATTTTTTTTAAACAAGATTACTTGAGAGAACAATAATTTAACAGTCGTGATTCTTATTTTTCTTTATTTAACACGCAACGTATCGGGTATTTCTCCTTAATTTGTCTAACTTCATGCAACTGTTACGCATGTTTCAAACGTCAAACTCACTTTGAAGGATTAATGATGAAAAACAGGTTTCGAATCTTTTTTGACTTTTCTTCTTCGAAATAGATTCTATTCAACGTAAGTATTAAATTACCGTTATCAGGGAAAGTCTTATGGAATGATATTTAGCATTCCTTCAATGAAGTCATTGACTTCTGATTATTTGATTTCGCTTCTCTGTTAAAAAAAATTAAAAAAATTATTTAATCTATAAAAGAGACGTCTTATTTTTTAAAAAAGATGGTTTGTTTTTAGATGCTAGATGTTTAATACTAGTTTGTTTTTAAAGCTTAGATCTTGTTTTATCTAGGTGCAAATAATAGGTAAAATAAGATTGTCTATCTATTTGGAATGATATTAAATACTACTAGATTACCTCTATACCTTACAACGTTTTGTACATCTACATAATCAGTAACTACAATTGTTTTACCTCACCAGAATGATTTATTTGTTTATAAAGTTTGATTGATTCATGGGTTATGTTCTAAAGAAAGAATGTATCAGTCATGTAATATTAATCTATCGTAAGAAATTTGACAGATTTTTGTAAATTGAAACATAATTTTATCGTTATCTCATTCATAATTCTTCATAAGAATGAAAATTTATCAATTCAAACTTTGTCAAAATTGTTTTTTATTCATTTTCGATTGATGATATTCTCATTAATATTATTTCAAAACTTAACAATCCAAAAACTTCCAAAACAAATATCATTCCTTTTGAGGATATAAATTAACACTTTAACTTGAACTGGTAAGCTGTTATAGGGATTACAAGTTTACGGTCATGAATCTTAAAAATAATGTTTTGAGAGTTCGCTCATTTGTTTTCTAGTAAATGCTTAAGTACATAACCATTTTTTATTTACAAAAATTTGCTTTTCTATATATTTACTACAATTAAATTAAAAATGTAAGACTGACATTTGTCAAAATTATTACCGGTAGAACATTTTCGCTTCTAGAAATAAGTTCTCAAATGACTCCACCGTTTATATTTTGCTAATAAATTCGCAACGTAAGACCATGTTATTATTTTAAATTTTACTTCGAGAAAGTGACAGTAAAATTCTTTTATTTTTAAGGCAAAGTTTTTTTTTCAGAAGTTGTAACTTTATCTATGAATTATGGATAGATTTTTATAATTACGATTAGATACTGCGTAATCTAGAAAACAATTTAAACTCATTTGCAAGCTTTACTTTTCTTGGCATATTTTCATGGTTCAAATTATCTTAAACAGTTCCAAAAGAAAGATAAAATTCTTAAGTCAGGTTTACAATGCTTCGATTGTATATAGTATGATATTGTGCCTAACAGAGATTAAAATTTGTTGATGGATAAAAAAAATTTATTCAGATTTTCATTTAAAAATAAATATGAGTCAAATACTATAATTAAATATATTCTTAAAATTTGTAAAATCATGTGATTTACCTATGGTTGGGATTGTATTGTTAATGATAATCATATCTTACATCGTATCACAGACATTATGGAAGAGGATAAATTGTAACATGCCTCTAAAAATCATAAACAGAACTGAATCTCGCGCATAACTTTCACCAAGAAAAACACTAGTAAAAATTAATATATCATTACCTTATCAGTGGTTGTTTAGTATTCTTTCAGAATTTAGGAATACGTTTTACACTCGCAAATTCACAGACTTCTTATTTTTTTCTTTCTGCCAAGATGTACGGTAGTGAAATTCTCTCGAGTAAGCAAATGTAGGGAAAAGTGGAGGAGTGAAAAAAGGGAAAAACTTTATTATTTTGAACAGGACGAATGCGAAGAGCTGGCTGAATCTAATGACCTACATTAGATCTTCCTTCCCGAGTTTAAAATGGTCGGTCATAGACTTTTGCAGCTAGAAGGAGAGTTAGCACTTTGGTAGAGGAAAGTGAGGATTTTTATATTTGATAGAAAAAAAATCGGACCGGCGTCTTGTTTTTCTCTCTCAAACATTTATTATAAAATCATATATCTAAGTGACATCAAATACTGATCGATATTTCTGTGTTGGCATGAATATCCTTCCTTAAGCCACATAATGTCGTAAGTACCTTTTCATTTATCTTACGTTTGTTTGGGGGGAAAAAAACTAAACAGGTTTTTTTTGTTTCTTTTGCTAATGTTGAATTCGTATCCCTTGAAAATACCTTGTTTGTAAATTTAGTATTATGAACAAGTATTTTTTCAACTATGATTCGATATCAATGCTAGTAACGAATGCTAGTAATTACATAACGAAATATTTTAACATAATTTTCAGATGCAATGTTGAATAGTAGTTTGAATTATCTCAGCAGTGTAGCTGAAAATGTTTAATAATCTTTATCTTGTTCAAGAAGCGCTCTTATATCATTTTCCCTTTTTCCAAGAGTACAGGTTTATACTAGCATGATAGCGGTAGATTCGTTGAATATCCTTCAGAGTTGGAGGTTTCTTAATGAATGATAGGAAAATTTCATTGGGTTTGAAAAAATGTTACATTTAATAACAATTCGTTAGATTAATAAATACGGTAATAAACTTTATAGAAGGATAATCTTAACAAACTCTATCTAGAATTTTAGCATAAACTTGCAATATTATCTGAAAAATATAACTAAGTCCCTTTTGTTAAGTAATAAAGACATAATACTTAATAATTTACATTGTTATAAAATCAAAAGCTATCGTTGGGGTTTTACATTAGAGTAATTTTTTGTAAATTGATAATGTTTTAATTATATAAATCTTACACACATCTCTTGATAACAATAACTTTAATGTACCTTCAATATAATAGACTATAATAACTCTAAAATACTTTTGAGATGTGACTATTTAAAATGTTGAAAAGCTTAGAATATTTAGATTATGCATCATGAGTTTATATATTTTGATAAGGAGCTAAAGTGATATTAATTATGTTAAATGCTTTTATTTTTCAGGATGTTAAAACATAATTAAATTCAATGATACTTCAATTTGATTCACTTTAATGAATTGTAATATAGTTTAAACACTATTAAATGTTAAAAAGCCCTTATTTTTCTTTTCGATTTATCATAATCTTATTATGATTTTGATAATTTAGAACCTAATTGCAAAAGTATAAATAAGTTCCAAGTTTAAGCTATACATGTGCGCTAAATAGATTTTTAAAAACTTTGGTGAAATATTCGAGAAAACAGTTTTTTGAGGTCTCTTAAAATTAGAGAAGATTTTTTAAAAGTTATTTTTTTTAAAAATTTTTGAAAAAGAATCAAGAGCTTAAACGCTACTGCAGCTATTTATATCACAGAAACGAGAATAAACGTATTATTCAAGGTAAAAAAAATGAAACACGAACTGTTTTTCAAACCACTTAAAGACGTAACCTTATTCCGAGTCAAGATTTCAAAACATCCGTATAAAAACTATTCTTTTCTTTCTAAAAATTCTAGAAATATTAAGGAAAGTAATATCGCATGAATACTTATGTGTCTCGGTCATTTGAAATCTTAACACTAAAGTAGGGTTTAAAAAATACTGATCTCGAAATCATGCTAGTGAACTTCAAATAATTTACGGTCATAAATAATGTCATTTTGAGTCTATTCTTCAGCCGAATGATTAAAAATAAATTACTCTTGGCCTTTTTAAAACTTTGATGCGACCTGCTTCTTTATCGACCAAAACAAAATCTTCAAAATAGCCCCTGGTCATTTTATAAAAATCAGAACGTGTCAAGACACATCTGCATGGTAGATCGTTTGTGGTAAACTCTCTCTTGTAAAAATAGGGATACCACCGGTATTCAACAAACACTGAACGTCCGTGAACGTGACACCTGAAGTTAAGAGATAGAGTTGGTTTCTACATCTTTTTCCTAGTTCTCGGAGACAAGGGCCTCTGAGGTAGTTGATTTCAATAGGCTAGTGCAATGTATATAATAATAGTTTGACCTTCTAGAAGAAAGCACGCTTTTGCTTTCAATCATGAAAAAGCTCTTTCCTTCAGAATAAAATTGGATCTAAATCTCTTCTGCTCGAAATATATTATTACTCAGGACTCACATATTATATATGCCTATTTGATTTAATTTGTATAAGATCTTTTACATTGCACAGTTAGAATAACATTTCCTTTCAAAAGCAAAAGTTCATTCTATTTTATTATCTCTTGTGTACTAAAGAAAATATTAACAATACTTGTGGAAGATTTATTATTCAAAATACTTTTTGAATTGCTTAGTGATTGTCTTTTAAAGTTGTTTTTAAGAGCAACACGAGGGAGATTGGTGACAGACACTGTAACCCTCAGTCCCCATAAAGTGACAGGAATGACACCTGAGCTGCCCCCCCTCCTAATTTCCATACCTTCCTAATAATAGGATTTTGACTTCCTACAAGTTTAATTTTCCTCAGCCCCTTTACATGAAGAGTCTTAAATGGCATCAGGAGGACTCGACTTCTGCCACGCCCATTTGCTACAGCTGCGTCATTTTTAAAATTCAATTACTTAAATACACAGTTCTGGGGAAGTGATGCTGGTTCTGTCTGTAAAATTGCTTCAGATATGGAGATTAAGAGCCGTGGGGCTCATATTCTTCACCTAAATTTATCAGCCCGTATTTAAAATTAAACTTGCTAGCTAAAATCGAATGATTCAATGATACATTTTAAAATTCGTATGAGCTATTATAAATATGATATGAAGTTTGTATCTTAGGTTTTACTAAAAAAACGTCTTGTAGCCTAATAATATAACTAAAACTGCATCGTTCTTTTAATGTACTTTACTTTTTAAGTTATAAACATTTTGTACTTCTCCCCCATTATTTACTTCGGTTGACATGCCCAATAGTTCAAATAGTACTGATGCACCAATACGCTCACAATTTAATGAAGAAACTAAAGAAACGAACTAAATCACTTGATCAATAATTAATTTAATTAGAGCTCTCTCTGTAGGTTACTTTTCCTCAGTGCGCCTGAATCCTCGTTTAGAATGAAATAGTAATGTTCTATCATACCAACTTACCCGTGCCGAGTGAGCTACTTCTCAGGTACTGAAGGTTCAATGTCTTTTACAGCTTATTCTCACCAGGAATTACTTCTAACCGATTTTAAGCATAGAAGATCAGCTACAGGAAATCACTCCAAATCCTAACATACAATCATCAACCCAATATCTCCTATCCACATTCACTTTCGTTTCATTTACTCTTACATATCAATATCCTCAAATCAATTGCTTACACTTCTTACCCTTATCTAATTTGAGTAGATCACTTTTCATTTCATTGTGTGTGAATAGATGTTTTATTTTACGTAATTCAAATTACAAACCTTATATTTTATTTCAATATTTTTAATTTAGTTTTTTAAATTATAAACTTTATTGTTTCTGTAACTTAAGGTTTCCTATGCTATTTTCATTATTTTTATCAGTTTGACGTCAGGTGTAATAAATAACTATAGATATTCTTACTCTGTATTCGCTTCTTTTAATTGAATATTTGCACACACTTAAGATCTTTATTAATAGTACATAGTTTATAATGAATTTTCTATTTTTATGTTAACGTAAGCATGTAAAGCTATTTAATAAATATTTTTCATTCATCTTCGGTATTGGTAGCCATTGTTTAGCAATAATTTTGATTCATATAATGTACTGAAAAAAAGGTTCAAAAACACTGTTAAGATGAAATACTGCTGGAAAAAAACTTAGTATGGTAATAACATATTTTGAGCAATAAACATCTTAAAAAATAAATACTCTCTCTTAATATATAATGTTGAAAACAATTTATGATTTACTTTGTTGGGAAGCTGTTTTCATGTAAAGTCAATAACTCCTTAAGGCAAAGTGCAATATATTTATGAGATTTTTTTTTTGTAAGTTGAATATTTCGTAATTTATTGCATATAATCTTAAATATCAATAACAATCTTAAATTTTATTGAATCCTTTTCTTTACTCTAATGAACTTTAAAACTTTCAAAGTAAACCTTTTCGCCATATCTCTTTCATAAAATACTTATAAAAGCTCATTCAAACAATCAATTTGTAATGCTGTTAAAATAATCTGACGGAACCTATTTCTTTCAGCTCTCCTGAGTCATTTATAAAATATTTCTTTTAAAACAAGTGAAGCAAAAAGAAATAAATTAAGGTCCACTAAGCTATTGTATTAGATGGAGAAAAAAAGAAAAGGGAAACGGGAAAAACTGTCCGAAAGTATAAATAAAAAAAAAAAAATCGCGCAATGATTTTTTTTTTTTTTGAAATTTTATTCTTTTCAAAGATTGTAAATAATTTGATTTTTTTCGTTAATTTTAGCAATTAACTATCATAAAAATTAGAATAAAAAGGAAACAACACTCCACTATTCTAATTAATTTCAATGAATGCTTTTTCATGTTTTTTTATTACCAGAATAGCTGCTCCAATGGAAAACAATAATTTTTCGCCTGATATATCCCTATGTAAGTGTTTTAAAACAGTGATTAATATAAAAAAATAAGGAAATGATATAAAAATGTTTGAAATCTTTTTTGTATGAAAGCAGTAATAATTCAAGACAAACTGTCCTACTAATTTTGAGTAAAATATATAAATATAAGAGATAGATATAATTTTAAACATTTTTACTACATGTTTTTTAAACTGTGATAAAATTAAGTTCAGTACATAAAATACCATATTTTTATTTCAAACATTTTATCTTTATCTTAAAGTTTTGATTCGTACGTGAAGTTTTACTTTCATTTCCTTTCCAATTTTTGTTGGAGCCTTATATGTAAATAAACAATCAATTTTTCTTTCGAAAACAAACAATCAAACATCAGATTACGTCTAATAGTTTTTTTGTTGTATTAACATAAATATAATTGAAAAAACAAATAATTAAACCTAACCGATAACGTTTAATAGTTTTTACGGTTATAAATAACATTACAGAAAACAAGAATTCAAACACAGCTGGTTATATTTAATTGTTTCATCTTATTATAGTAATAAAATATTAAAAAGGAAAACATTGTTAACGATTGAGTTTCTGAATAAACCTTAAGAAATATTTGAATTTCTTTACAGAATATATTAGCTTAAAATATGGCTGCGGTAGCCTAGTGGTCATGATCGTGGACTCGCTGTCGGTGGTTTTCTTTGAGTCGTGCCTTGATGCCTCAAAAGATCACCAGTATAACTGGGGCTGATGCACGTTAAATATGTTAAGGCCCAAAGTCCTCCTGTTGGCGCGGTTTGGTAGCTAGGAGAGGGAGGTACCAGCTCAGTTGTCGTCCTCTTCACTTGACCGAGTTTCAAAATTGAGAGATCTGTCGTCAATAGGCCCAGTGTTGCTTCTAGTACGACGTTAATAAAACAAATCCAATCTAATCATCTTGAAATAAAGCTGTTGAAATTTGCTTATAGGTTCTTATCTTCTTATCTCAGACAAAGGGCTTTTCTAAGTAGAATATTTTTCCTTTGCAGTGAATTAGTTTTTAAATTTTCTCCATTTGTATGATTTTATATCTTACTTATAAATATCAGTATTTTTTTTAGGAAATAAAATTTATTTTTAGAACCGATTTTTTTTGTTTGAAATGATCATAAAAAAGGTAAATAAATTCATGTACCGTGTATATTTACATGTACAAGCGGAGAATTTTCAGAGCTTTTTCTAATCTAAATTACGGGACTTGGTTTATATACGGATACATAAGTTCCCAAAAAGCGTCGATACCTCTACGTCAGCCTTGCGCAAATGATTAATCGCCAAATAAAGTACGTTTTTATCCCTTTATGAAGGAAATAATACCAAATATGAGGAAAATAATGCTAAATAAAACGATCATTCATTTTATGAAAATGAGTTGCTTTATTTTTGAACGTGTTTATATTACATTTTAAAGTCTCCGGGAAAACGAAAAAACTGATGCTGGTGCGATCAAATGTAGTTTGAAATTGTCCATATATGATTTTCTATTTCCTCTCATCAATTAGACAAAAAAATTATAAGGACACAGAAAGAAAGACTAGCATATAGGTACCTCATATCATATTCAAGATAATAACTGAATGATAACAATACGCTAAATTTAGATAGATTTCGTGGCAGCTGTAATTTAATAGTCATGGTCATGAGCTGGTAGCCGGTGTTCTTCCCTTCGAATAGTGGGTTCGAGCCCGGATGCAATTAAAGACCCACCTTGTAGTGGGGGCGGGAGGGGGTTGCTGATGCACGTTAAATATGACGAAGTCCTAAGTCCCTCGCGGCATTGAGTGGGAGTTTGGAGAGAGACGAACCAGCTCAGGTGTAGTCCTCGTCACTTGACTGAGCTTAATATTATGACGTCCGTCACCAATAGCCATCATCTTGTTTCTAAGTGCAATGTTAATAAGCAATCGATCAATCAGATATGTTTACCAGAGTTGTATGCTTCTCTCTCTTCGTTGGCTTCTGAAGTTGTACTTAACATTGATTTAAAAATGGTTCACCTGTTGTAACTGTTTGGCAAAAGTTTCGCCATCCGACGCCATGATGTTCGAACGTTACTAAAAACTTATTTCATTTTGGATTATGTAAGGTATTTGGAATTTGGGTAGAATTTTGGAAAAAAAAATAGTACTTTTGACTTATACTAGGGAAACAAATATTCGGAAATATATGTTATGTCTAATAATGGCCTATCGATAGATCTGATTTTTTAAACAGTACCCATTACATAGTAAGGATAATTGTTTTGAATATAAAGTCTTGTTTACGTTTTCTTTTCTAATTTCAACCTACTTTCTGTAATAAAACAGGTTATCGATTGTCACAAATAATCTATACCGTGATAAAAGAAAAACTTTTCGTAACTTTATAAAAAGTTTTTCTCTTTTCACGATATGTATAATATTTTGTTTCAAATGACATAGATGCATGACTGAGAAAATTTATGTAAACTGTAAAACACCTTTTATTAGATCCTCGAAGTAAAAAACTGCATCTTAAAAGTTTCTTTAATCTTATTTATTCACATCCAAATATTGGTTATTTTAATCAAAGAATACCCCGTAATTATCCAAAAATAAAACCAAATAGTATTCATATAAGAGGACAAAAATAATTTTTTTATAAATAAATTAAATGTAAACGTTTTTCAGGCGAATCTCATAAAATGATTTTCATCATTTGTGTTTTAATTTCTTTTTTTTCTTTTTGATTAATATTTGATAAGGATATATGAAATGTATTATTTCTATGTATTATTCTATTCTACTAAAATCGTGTATTTTCAAAGGATATTAAATGTAATTTTGGAAAAAGTGCATAAATCCTATGTATCCCTTCTTAAAATGATCACGTTTTTCAAAGTAACGACATTTTTTTCACTAGAAAAATACCTTAAATGAGATTTCTTGCTCCTCTTTAGAGAAAAAATCATCTTGCATGGCTTTGATCCTAGAGGATAGATCAAATACTATTTATACGTTACTCTACTGAATTTTTAAAACAATATCCGATGACATTACCCAAGTGAATAGTTTAGCGTTTATAAAGACAATATATCATAATTTATAGTTTCTTCCTGGCCAAGAACGTGACAGGATAAAATATTTTTTAAGAAAAATCTCCGAAAGACATAAACTCCCCTTCAAGATCCGTGCCATAGTAGTAATCGCCACTGAAATGTGTCACGGTGTACAATTCGGCTCATCCAAGCCAACGATGAGGAACTGAAAAGCGTGTTACGTTCTTACGGACAGATCAATTACACGTCTGCAGAGTTTGCCATCAGTGACAAAATATAGATTCGAGGTCGGTTTCGTCAGCAAAAAAAGGATGGAAAGTGAATGGCATACTTTTAACGTGGTTCCGCGGCTGTGGTTTTCAATAAACGACTGATTCGCGTTTCTAAAATAGCTCTGCTTTATAATTAGATAAATATTATGTCGATCAATAAATAGGATGTTTTTGATTTATCGTATTACATAAGGATAAAATGAACAACAAGCACAAAAACTTGTATCTTAAAATTTCTTTCACACACTATTCTTATTTGTATATTTTTTTACATGAGGAATAATGTATTTATGTTTATGTAACAGGGATTTTCAGATATTTTAAATAATATAATTTATTTTTCTTGAAATTTAATTTAATAATTATTTTAACAATAGCTAATTATGCATAGTTCAGATTACATTTATAAGAAAATTTAAAAATCCTGATAATGAAGCCAAAGGCTTCGTTAGAGGCTGACTTAAAATTGAACTGGCATTAGGACTTGATTAGTTTTCAAAAATAGCCAATAAATGATGTATTTCTTAGTTATTCATTTATTACTTTGTAGACAGTTGAACTATAGCTCTAAAGACAGCAAAATTGCTAAATAAAGCCGTCAATTTACCAGAATTTTTTAATTGAAAATTTCTTAAAATTAAGATTTGAGCTTTATTTTATTTAAACACTTCCATGAATTCAAATAATAAAGATGGGGAATGATATAGTAAATTCTATAGCTAAATAAGTAGTATACTTTGTACATATAATCTCTTAAAATTGAGAATTCAATTTTAGTTTCTGAAGCTTACTTTTTAGCCTTGGCAATTAATTACGGTATTATTTAACTGATATTTTGCTTTAACAATATTCATTATTGATTTCCAAGCTTCATTTATATGTTTCACGAGAAAGTATCTCGTGTTATGTCTTATTAAATTTTCTTAAATTTGAATTAAAAGAACTGTCTTTTTTCCCAAAACTGATTAGGATATGGTTTTACAAGAAATACTTTTGAACTCTTTCAATTGAACGAGAATTACTTTTTATAAAGCAGTAGCAAACGAAGTCTTATATGTCCCAGTGAAATATATATCAAATGAGAACGTCGCTTATATATGTATAATACTTTTTGGAAGTAAGAAATCTTATAAATTAGTCTTCTCTTAATCTTAAAGAAATAATCTTAAACTAAGCCAGGAGTAAAAATATAATATAAATCTATTGAATCACGACTGAAAGCATCGTCACTGTCTTAGAACAAAATGGTGATTAAAAACAGTTGATATCCATAAATGAAATGTATATTCTAAAACATCTTGAAATTCTCAAGTTTTCTATTGAAAATGAGGATACAATAACATTGAGAAACTATTGCAGCGACTCTCTTCAACAACAATGTCCGAAGTTTAAATAAAACACCTTAATAACTAGCCCGAGAGACGTCTCTTTTAGTTTAGTTGGTAAAGGCGTAATAAGCAATCACCGGTCAACATCCTTCTCTGGACTCACTGGTCCAGGTTTCGAAATATATTTGGCCTCCAAGAACACCAACTCTCTTCTTTTTTTAATAAGGCTGATAAAGGCGCAACAAACAGCGACCGGCCAATTTCTTCTTCGGACCCTCTGGTACAGGGTTCGAAAAGCCGCTAGAACTCCAGGGTCAGCCACCCAATTCAGAACTATTAATTTGAAGTAGTATCATGGTTTAAACTTTTAATTACATTAGTGCGCAAGTTAGTTTCCCCCTTTTTTTGTACTAGCATGAAATATACGAGTATGTTAAATTTCTCATATGCTCAGCTTTCGTAAATGAATTGACATTCTTTACCAAATAAAAGGTTATTAATTTTAGTAAATCAAGGGTAAGTTCACTGAACACGACACGAATTTTTCATTATTTCGCATAATCTAGCATTTGGAAATTTTTGAACAAAGAAAACCTTTTTAATAATTCAATGTCAAATCGAGTTGAGGTTTATGTGTGTAGCGACAAAAATTTCAGAATTTAATGCACTTTAATTTATGGAATTCTTTCATTGTTAATCAAAGTAAAAAGGTTATAATCAAAACAAAATAAATGACCCTTTTGACAAGTAAAAACGAAACGAAGTGAAATCATATTTTTTCAGAGAGAAGAAATGGTAAACATACCCTTATTTTTTAGCAGTTTATCGTTTTTCATTTAAACAGATATAAGCAATTGTTCGAGAAATTTATCGATATCTTTTTTTCCTCAAAACTAAACTAATAGTTTACATAAACTAGAATAGGCAGCTTGAAACCGATTACATACCATGAAAATCGGGCTAGCATTTTAAACAACTAGTGTTTGAATGTCACTGTACATTTCAAAATATTTCACGAGTTGATAATTTGAAAAGAAATTTAGTAAATTCGATAAAAAAACGAGAGGCATTTGTTTAAAAAAATTCCGACTACTGAGACATTTATATCTATAGATAAAGAGCTATTTTCACGATACTGAAAATAATGTTCAGTCATGCTTAACGACTTACATTCGTCTGGAAGAAAACTTCTACTTGCAGCTTGCCCTGTTTAAAATCTATCACGAATTGTGATGTCACAAACAGACTCGGTATTAATTTTTTTTATACAAGGCGTTTAATAATCTAAAGGCGATGGTAAATAATTCATGTTGATATAAGGTAATACATTTTATTATAATTTTTCTAGCTGTGAAGCGCACAAAATTATACATGTTACTTTTTCTTTTTACTGATACATCCAACCCTGGATTTACTCCGAAGACGTGTTCTTCGAAAAATCGTGTAAACTGAAAATGTTTAAAATGAAATAAATATGACATGATAAAAAAAGAAATTTGTTCATTAATTTTAAAGATACTTTAATGCTTATACTTCATAATCTATTTTTGAAAATAAAAGATATGTAAACACAAATTAACAATGTACCTTACAAATAAAAACTATAAAAGAATTCCAACTTAAATAGCAACTACAACTACTGCTCTAACAGAATCGTAGCAACTACATTTATTGCTCTAACAGAATCGTAGCAACTACATTTATTGCTCTAACAGAAAATCCATCAGCGTTTCTTATAAACACTGATTCATTAACTACGATGTTGGCTATATTTTCCACTTCGTTAATCAAAGCTTATATACTCTTCATAGTATGAAACTGATTTCAGCGGATTCAAACGTTTCGGATTTATACAAATACTACGTTAATATGATAATTATTTAATTCTGAAATAGTTTAATTTGACATAAACAAAATAAAATTTAACATATTTTTGTATTGTGCAAAAAACAGGGAGGGGGGGGGAAGTATGTTTTTCTATGCTGATTTTCACTTCCTAGCTCAGTATGTAATGTACTAGAGTAATGTTGAAAATGTTGATTCATACTAAAATAATTTCTTTTAAATTTAGACATTTACGTATTCCTCAAAGAGTTAGGTATTTCTATTGATTTAGCTCTATCAATGATACGAGGACTACTGGTGATGAACCTTTTAGTTTTGAACCATAGTCAAGTGACGACTAAACTGCCGTGTAGCCGGGGCGGATGCACGTTAAATCTGTTCGGGGCCCAAAGTCCTCCCATTGGCGTGGTGTGGATGTTAGGAGAGGGGGGTGCCAGCTCAGGTGTCGTCCTCGTCACTTGACCATGGTTCAAAATTACGAGGTCCGTCGCCAATAGCCCTCGTGTTGCTTCTAGTGCGACGTTAATAAAAACTAAACTAAGACGACTAAACTAGTATGTCAATTTCCAAACGCTGTCACGGTTGCCAAGAGATCATGGTCGTGAGCTCTTGGCCGGTGTTACTTCCGTCGAGTCATAGATTCGAGTCCCGATGTCTTTAAACAACCATAATGTTGCGAAACTGGTGCACATTAAACCTATCGTGGTTGGAAGTTCTCACTTGGGTTGTATGGAAGTTTGAAAAAAAAAGGGGGGGGGGATGCCAGCTCAGGCATTGCCATTGTCTCTTGACCAAGTTTAAAAATTAACGAAGCATATCGCCCTCGTAAATGACTCTTAATACGACTTTAATAAAACGATTGATCAAGTCTTAAGTTTCTAGTCATCGGAGATTTACGAAACAAAATTCCACTTAAAGGGCAACAGCCCTTTTTAATCTGCACAGCATTTTTTCCTAAGGAATAGGGACTAGAAGCCAGGACTCGATTTGAACAACTCCGGTCACAACACTCGTGACCATTACCAATTCACTACCATGGTAACTTATATTTATGAAAAATGATTTACACTATGGGATTAAAACGTTTTAGAACTGGACTCAGAAATAAAACAGAAAGTTCAGTGAAGAAATATTTACTATCAATTATTTTACATATGACCCTTGTAAAACTATAAATTAGTTGAAACGATCTCCGAGCTGTTCAAGTCCAGCTGAAAATCTTCTGAAATGTCTAATAGTTCTCTCGTAACTCCATCTTGATATCATCAAATCATTGTCCTTTAAACATGCAGACCCATGTGGTGACCGGGTATGACAGAATAGTTCCACTGTAGCTCATGTATGTCGTAAGAGGTGACTAAAATGGATATTTAGCGTCTGAGGGTATAGCCGGACACCCCACCCCATGGGATTATATCAGGGGACCTCAAGGACTTGCTTTCTTTAGGAAAGTACAGGCATCATGAATCCGAGGCACCCTAGGGATCTTTTTCTTTACCATGAGGTTTACTGTCTTTGGGAAACACGGGTGACACTCCCCCCTGGGATACTCTAGCGATCCTTCCCTATTTTCAACCATCCTTCTCGTCAGCTGATCACAGTTACTTTCTGCTTGGCGCAGCATAGCCCCATATGGCTCTTGCGCCAATAACCTTTACATTCACTCACTCACTCACCTTTAAACATTCGTTTATCTCCACTTGGAAAACAAAAAGTAATTGATATAATTTCAAAAAGTGCTAGTTTTGTTTGTACTTCTCATATGAAAGGTTGTAAACATATATTAATAAAATCGAACGCAAAAATATTAATTTTAACTACGAATATAATTTTTTAGGAATTGCTTTGCTTAAAAATATCTACAATAAAATAAATAATGTCTTAAATTATTCCATCAGATCGGGTAAAGTAAACAAATTTACAGAAATTATTTGCTCTGTAATTTGAATTAAAAAAAATTCCGAAAATATTTTATTAATGTCATGGTTTTTTGTGTATTTATATGTCTGCGTTTATATATCTGTATGTATATGTTAAAGATGTTTTCATTGTTACTTGAAAGTTATGTAATTTATTGTTATAGACCGGAAAGTTGATTTAATTTGAATAATTACCCCGAAATTCATATACTTCCTCTATTATCAATTGAATGCAGTTGAAGATCAGTACTCGTCATTGTTTTCTTTTTGTTAATTGTTTATATTTAAATAGTATTTTATCACAGTAATGATTTGCCCTTAAATGCTTCTTTAATTTTTATTTAATTAATATAAATATTATTCGGAAACCTTAATTTATATATTAATGTTTTTTTTTTAATTT
>BMAW01063478.1:138097-171191 GCA_019974015.1 Nephila pilipes | reverse complement strand
TATTATTACTATCGTGTTGGTAGAGATTTTATATTTCAGTAGTTTATACCAAGAGATGTATACACGAGCCTCAATGCTATATATATAATTATAATATATCACATTCTTTTGATTTATTGAATTTGAGAGCAGATATCTTATGTTTACTGAAATTTTTATAAAGGTATGTTTTTTTTCTGAACCAAAAACCTATAACTAATATATTTGTCGCTGAAGAAAATTTAAAAATAAAGCTATAGGTACTTTTTGAAATGAAATTATTTTATTGAGGAAGCTTCCTGTTGACATTTTTAATTTGTTTAATTTATTTGCAGATATGTAAAAAATTTCATAAATGCTTAATATTCTACATCTTATATGTTAATATATGGAACGTTTCATAAGAAAATAGAAAAATATGTCAAGATAAACCGTTTCACTGAAAAAGAAATGCAAGTTAACGAAATGTAGATCGTTTTAAAAATGCATTTATGCGGCAACGCTGATAGTTCATTTGAGGAGTTATATTTACAAACTAAGAAATAGAAGCAAAAATCACGGTATTTGAAGTCAGTGGATTCATAGTGCTGCTCTTATTATGGTGGGCTTTGACAATAAAAAAAAAGTCCCACATTTTTCAATACTTTACCCTCTTCACTATTCCTATATAAATCTTTGTCGTATAAATTATTACACGTGGATAAATTCTTTAATTTTCGGTGAATTTTCCATTTCCTTACAAAAGTTCATACAACAGAAGAATATTTGGTAATTGATATAGAAAAAATCATGAAACTCTCTTATATTAATACTCTTTTCAGTAACAAAATAGTTTTCTTAAAAAAAGTTTGTCTTTTTCAGTTAAATAACTGTAGCTTAATAGAATTCCCTTTTGAAGATAATCAAAACACTTAGATCTTTGCTTTATTTATTAAATTCTTGTCTAATTTATCACTTTAATGATTATGATATAAATCAACAAGTGGATTCATTGCGTTTACTACCTTATCTTCAGTAGTGCCAATTGTGCCAAGTACAAAAAGATCTTAGATGCAGATAGCGTGACTGATGGTAATGCCATATCAGTTCCTCACTTATCCTGGTAGCTAAAATAACAGTGACAAGGTTTTAATTGAATTATCTTTACAAAAATAAACGCTTTTCAAGATTGAAATAACTGCTGAGAAAAATGATGATTTTGAAAGTATTACGTAGTTTTCTTTACAGGTTTTGAGTTTTTAAACATTGTCAATCTTTCAAATAATACATGATTTGTTTCTTAGTTGAGTAGGACTGAATAATTATTATGTTGGCATATTTTTCCAATTTCAAATTCATTTATTTAGCTTTGTATGAACTTGATCTGTTTTCTTGATTCTAGACGTTTTTAGGTGAATTCTTCTATTTCGCAATCAAATCTATTTTACTTTAGAATATAGATATTGTACATAAAATTTGCAGTATTACAATAGTTTAACGCTCTGTAATAGTTTAAAAAGAAGCCAAAATATTGTTAAATTGTTCAGTTTTGAACAATATCAGAAGAAAAAGTTAATACAAGAAAAAGGATTAAAATTGATTTTCAAATTCAATGATAAAAAAAGAAATATATATATATATCATTCACTCATGATTTACGTGTAACTTATATTCGTTATTTATAGTACATGCATTCGTTATTTACATATTTTAGTGTCTATTTTACAAGCATTTAGGAGACTTGTAGTTGTTTTTAGAAGATACAAATCATTTAAAAGAGAATATTTGATAGCAAAATAAAATTTTGAAAGAACGCTTCAAAGCCCGAATTCATAGTAAAAATGAAAGTTTGTCTGATATTTCACTATTATAACTTAGTTATTTTGTTGGTTTGTTGCTGATGTTATCAATACTCTAGCTTGTGGCTTAGTGAAACAAGATGGAATTATAAAAATTGACGCATTTAAAAATTTTGTATACAAATTGGTGCTAATTATGAACTCATAAGCCTTAATAAAAAAAATAAACATCTGAACTTTTGCCTAGCATAAATTCAGTAACACTATGTACTATAACCTTACAATATTAAACAAATATAATTAGATTAGATTACGTTAAAATCATGAGCAATATATATATATATATATATATATATATGTGTGTGTGTGTGTGTGTGTGTGTGTGTGTGTGTTTGTGTGTAATGATTTAACTCAATTCCCATTAATTTCTCACTTAAATAATTTAATTTACTAAATTTGCCCATTCTCTCCTTTAAACGATAATGTTCATTCGTATTTCCTGATATAATTCCTTATTCTTTTTAAATAATTCAATCACGCGTTCTAATAAATTGCTGATAATGCTCTCTTCCCATCGGAACAGACCTGTAGGGATGATCCCAACCAGACTTTAGATCTATACTTATCTTCCCTGGAAGTCCCTCCATTCAGTCCTTCTGGACTCTGACGTTTAATTGAATTTTCCCTCATATAAATAGCAAAACACAGCGAAAAACGCGCTCTTCTTATACTCCTCTCATTACCTTACGGCTGTTCTCTTATGCTCGACCTCTCTCTAATGATCATTTGAGATTTGTATGGTAATTTCGCTTCGTCCTTTGGTGGCCGAAGTCCGACTAAAGTCTGCTACAATATGGAAATAAAAGTATTTTGGCCATGTATGGAATGATTCATTTATATTGAACAAACGTTAAAGTAAATACGTTGCATATATATATGTGTAGCAAAAGTTTACCAAATCAACACAAAGGATACCATAAGATCCACAAGACGTAAGAAAATTGAATAATGTATGCAAAACTTACCAAAAAAGGAATTAAAAAGAGCTTTATTGAAAAAGTACCTTGGAGCACAGTGCGACTGAAAGCAGAAACATCTATGAGACAGGTGTCCAGGCAGAAACATCTAGCCTTTAGTAGGGGGTATGATCTCCCCAGGCTGCTGTGCAGGTTTCATATGGTCTGCCGATGCTGGGTATGAGGTTGTCAATGTGTTGTTCATGCATTGCAGCCCATTCGTCTTGTACCGCCAATCGGATTTCGGGAATTGTTACTGGTGGTACGTTACGTGTCCATAAAAAGCTTCTCCATAGAAAGTCTGATACATGCTCCATGGGATTTGGATTCGGAGTATTTTCGGGCAAATCCATGCGTTCAATATTCTCACTTTCAACTGCTTTTCGATAATTACTGTGCGAAGAGCTGGCACATTTAACTGTTCTTATTAACCAAATAAAATTTCGTAATAAAAACAGAATATTCCACTTTAAATTCTTACTTAGTTGCTGTTTAAGAATATAGATTTTTTTAACTTCTACTACTCATTTTGTGAACTCTGGAAATTTGTTTCAGTGATATTTTTAATACTGATTTTTAAAATTGTGTGTGTGTGTGTCGTTCAACCTTGTTGTATGATAAAAGAGCAATGGAATGAATGGTTAATATAGCAACATAAAATATATTTAAATTGCATCTAATAAATGGATATTTCTGTGTAGAATGTTGAATATATTGTATCCGACATAGAATAAAGGACGTCTTAATATGTCTTATTATTCGAATTTTCATCATAATTTTGCTTGATATTACACCTATAACTAGTCAGTGTATACGCTAACTTTCTGTTTTTCTCTTCTATAGATATCTGGTGGTTACGGCTACGCTGCTGACCCTCGGTCAGCCTGTATCGTACTCCAACTCAAGGCCAACACCTTTAAATCCAAATTATTCATCTGACTGTGCGTTAATAGTTATGTCGGAGCATAAGCGAAGGTCTGATACTCCTCTTAAGGGAATACGATATTTTGCCAATTTTATACCAGGGTAAGTAAATAGTTTCGAATCTGACTAGCCGATCAGCTGTTTTCTAAAGTGCTTGAGGAAGCTCAAAACACTTTACTCTATTAGAAAATTTCCTCTTTATTGGTAAATTCTAAATAATCCAGATAACATAATAGATTAATATGTGGCCGCGGTAGCCTAGTGGTCATGGTTTCGGATTCGTGACCGGCGGTTTTAGTTCAGTCGCGGGTTCGGTCCTTGACTGCCAAAAACCCGCCGTGTAGCCGGGGATAATACACGTTAAAAATGTCGAGACTCAAATTCCTATCGTTGGCGTGATGTGGAAATGAAGAGAGACAGATGCTAGCTTAGGTGTAATCCTCGTCACTTGACCGTGGCTCAAAATTACGAGGTCCGTCACCAATAGCCCTGGTGTTGCTTCTAGTGCGATGTTAATAAAAACTAACCTAAAAGATTAATATATGGTAGGAATTACTCTCTCAACTAACAAGTTATTTTCAACACTTGTTAGTCGTATATTTTTATATGAACACTAAGAAGCTATTAATATTTTCCTATTTAGAGTAACTGAGATTCTAATGCTTCAAATTTTGCATTTTTCGGTTTTGCTATTAAGAAATAGAGGGGGTTTTACCGATTCCCTATATGTATTACTTATGAGAATTTGATAAATTCAACTTTTGATAATTCAATATTACCACTGTAAGCATATGTGTCATACTAAAGAGAAAAATGTCTTCGTCTGCATTTTTTTAAAATGTAGTTTTTTAAGATTCTGGTACACTTTTCACAATATCTACTTTATCCATAGTGTAGATATTTTCCAAATTATGAAATGAAGCTATTTCCTATACAGTAAACGCATAATTTTTCAAAATTATTGTACACTATTTACTTAAAAATTCTGGGAAGTTTGAATCATATACATATAATTTAAATTTAAAAAAAATTATATTTCAAATGTTTATAAGCACTAAGCAAATTTATACTCACGTTCACAAATTAAGGATAATGACAATTCTGGCAAATAAAGGTTTAGAAACGAAATAAACGTGACTTATTCACAAAGCCTATTTATTAAACAAAAGATAAAGAACAAAAAAGATGGTATATGTATGATGCCGTTCCTAAAAGCTACGATTTTTGCTCTCTGGAGCAATTACACAAAATATTTCCCGAACAAAAACTTACTATTATATGGTTGGTATGGTAGTTTAAACCTTGTATGTCTCCCAGACGATGAAATATGTCCTTGACATGACAATACAACGCCTTGACATGATAAGTATCAAATTATCAAGATGATCTTTGGGAAGATTACTCCACGGAATCGTTACTGGTGGTAAGTTACGTGTCCATAGAAAGCGTCTCCATAGAAAATCTCATACATGCTCGATGGGATTTAGATCCGGTGCTCTCCGCTTAACAGTGCTCTCCGAAGTTCCGGTACACTGTAGGAGGTGGTTGACGGGCTGCAACTCGTCGGCCAAGCATGTCTCACACATGCTGTATCGGATTCAAGTCAGATGAGAATGCTGGTCATTCCATAAGGGTGATATCCTCAGATTGAAGGCATTCGTTTACAAAGTTTGCATGGTGAGGATGGGCGTTGTCATATTTAAACCAAATTCTGCGCCCATGGAATCACTAAACAAACGTACAAGTTGTTCCAGAATTATGTCCCGATAAATTCGGCATATCATGGTTCTGATTTGAACATGTAGATCTGTTCTGGAGCCTAGTATAATTCCACATCAAATGAGCAATCCTGCACCTCCGTAACGGTCTCGTTCAATGATGTTGTCTTGGAGGTAGAGATACCTGGCATACTCCGTATTCAAGCTAAACCTAGACTCATTGGAAAATATCACACAAGTCCACTGTGAGGATGTCCACATCGCATGTTCTCTACTTCAGACTTACCGCTGGCGACAGTGAGTTGCCGTGAGCGGAATACATTTGATAGGCCTGCGAGTATATAGATCAATATGACCCAAACGTCTGTATTGTCAGTTTAAAGGCAAACCGTAACGGTTTATTTTGAAACTGTCGTACCCGTGGCTGAAAATAGCTGACGAGGAAGGTCTGATGCTGTGCTCCGTCTGCTTCTTTTTCAGTTACTGCCAAACACCGGTCGTCGCTTGGTGTTGTAGCTCTGTGGCGACCTGAAATGTAACGTTTACTGACAATTCCATCATTTTCTAAACTTTGCCAATGCCTAGAGATGACACTTTGGGCGATTTCAAGTTTCTCGGATACTTCCATCAGAGTACGCCTACATCCCAGGCGGCCGATAATTCTACTACTTATGAAATTATCTACATACGTCCTCTCTGTCATAACTATTCGATTGTGGCACCAAGCGGCTTACAGAACACTTGAGAGCAATTGTACTTCCTTGTTACCATTCCTTTCTACACCGCTCTTACACTCTCGTCATTGTGACGTGCTATCGGCGTTATCTGGTGGCTTCCTGTAATTTGCATATTATTTTTGAAAATGTGTGAGATAATTCTGCAGGTGAAATTTTTACTTTAGAGTAGTATTTCTATATGATTCTGAATTATCCTTAATATTTGGATATGAGGGTACAAAGCTATAAATGTAGCAGAATTTAGGCAAAATATACTTAAATATAAGTATACGACTTTTAAAGGCAGCTATTAATATATAGTTGTTCATTCATAATAATTTATGCTTATAAATGAGATATTTCCTATATAAACGCAAAGATTCCTCAAAATGTACAGATACCGTGATATTCAAATATGATATCTACATTGCTTTTAATTTAAAAAGAGAGGATAGTTTAAACTTTGCATAAAATAAGCTCCTTTTCTATAATCGAAAGTGTTCCCAGTCATCGTAGTATTCTTATTATTTGACATTTAAAAAAAATGGTTAGAATTTTCATTGAATGTAAAAGTCAAATAAATATTTAAAAATGTTAGAGTAGAATTTAAAATTCTATAACGGATACTAAAATATGAAGAGTGATAGGCATACAGCTTAAAGGATCTTTTAATAAATTTTAAGAAATAACGTGATCAGAAGGACTGATATGAAACCTGATTATGTAATTTCCTATTACCTGATTATGTATTACTATTTAAAGCAAGTATTCAATTTTTGAATGGAATATTTTCTTTCAATATTATAATTATTGTATACATAGATAACATGATGTGTTCACTCTAGTCAATATTTAAAAAAAATTAATATGACGGGATACTTCTCACGAAACTTTTAAGGAAAATTATGCATAATAGAAAATATATATTCTTCCTTCTTTTTCATTGAATAAAACTCTCCGTAACAATATTGTAAAATTATTTTGTCGGAGGTTTAATATTATCTCTTCTTCCCACTTATAATACAAACTCTCTTATTCTTATTTATCCTTATAAAAAAGGATAAACTTTCTTGAAATAAAATGATAGTACTCTAACACATTTTTCCTTTTGTGGATAACCATCTGTTAACACTAAATAACCAAGCTATCAAAATGCTAATTGTTCCTCAGATATCAAAGCAATATCAAAACATTTATTCATTTCAGTTTCCCTTTTCATTGCACAAAACTATTTTTTTTCTTAATTCAAGATATTCTACTTCCTCATTGATAAATGGCCATTTAGAGCAATCATACAAGGTAAAGCTGAGGAAACGTTATTTCTATCATGTTGTTTTATTTGCTTATAGAGAAATGTGTTAATGGATAAAAAAACATTCTGATAATGCATTTCACGTTCGATTCTTTTCGGAAAAATAGAAAATATCTTATCTAATGGATAAGATAACATTGAAATAAATTTGCTCAGAAAAATGAGGAAATTTATGCTTATTCTTCCGGTTTCTTTGTTTATTGTTAATGGCCACACACTCATAGAAAATATAAAAGGAAAGAGAAAAAAATTTCTTCCTGGTTCTTATTTAATTCCTTCGTCACTTATATAACGTAATATAATACTTCATATAATTAATGAATTTTTGCATTTAAAATTACTACCATACAAATTATGACTATTCAGACTATTCAATTTTACTTTTGTAAGGATCGATTTAGATTTAATTACTTCTTTTATATGATCAGGGTTTGTGTGTTTTGATAATATAACTATTCTCAGATGATTATTTTTGATGGTTTTTAAGTCTTAACTAAATAACACAGGAGAAAAATATTAGTTTCCAAAGAATTGCTGATAAAAAAATAGTACTTTTATAAATTAAGAGATTATGATTTCAACAAGTATTACTTCAACAACAACAAAAAAAAAAAAAAACACCACTGTAAAGTAATAATATAACTGCAGTTCAGAAACTAATCAACTGCAACACGTTATGCATTAATTTTCATAAATAAATAATTAAATTTTTACCAAGTTTATTATTTATTAACATTTTTTCTTATTCCAAACGAAACATTTTGAATTTATTTTACAATACAATAGATATTTAAGTAAAAGCCATCTGTTAAAAGCTAGGAGTTCAAATTGGTTTTAAAAAACGTCTAATATAATCCACAAAATACTAATGTTTTACGTTATCATTAATATTGAAAAAAATAGCAGAACAATCAGAAGTGGAAAATTTAAGAATATCGATCTACTTTAATAAATTTCTCTCTAAGGCAATGAAATAAAATTATAGTTTTTATTGGTCATACATATGGAATTCTTCGCCGTAGGACATTTGTTAATCAACGGAATTTTTTTTTATTAGAAAGAACATTTAATTATTCTAAAAGATACTTTTGAAAAATCGTTAGCTCAAAACTAGTTCGGTTTGGTTTTATTAACGTCGCGCTAAAAGCAACACGAGGGCTATTGGTGATGGATCTCGTAATTTTGAACCTCGGTCAAGTGACGAGGACCACACCTGAGATAGCACTCTCTCTCTCTCTCCTAACTTTCACACCACGCCAACGGGAGGGCGTTGAACCTCGACAGACTTAACATGCATCAGCCCCGGCTACACAGTGGATCTTGAATGATATCAGGTCTCGAATCAATGACTCGATGAAAACCGCTGGCCGTGACCACTAGGCTACCGCCGCCTCAAAAGCTGTTTGAAAATTATGGCTAGATAATCAATAAAGTAATTAAAAGAAAATACATATTTGATTTTATGATACTTTATATTATCTTCAACTCGCATCGAAATATGAATTAACTAACATTTATTTAATTACATGAAACTATTGCCGAGTAGTAAAACACTTTAGAAATTATTTTCTAATCCAGAAAAATTGATTACAAAAATAAAGGCGATGCTTTAGGTGAATGATCACCATCAAAACATTCCCACTTGCATCGTAATATTTTCTAATCCACTTATGGTAAAATTCTCTAAAAAATAAGTAAGCCAGTTTCACACTTGAAGATTTTATTTTTATTTTATTCAGTGGTAATCAAGTAACTGATTTCATTTTGTCATAGCTTTCGTTCATTTTCGTTTTAAACGAGAACTGCCTCCACATATCATACATAACTTTATTTTATATTTAAAGAATAGAACAGAAATTTGCATACTTTCACTTCTGAGGAAGTGGAAAAGAAATTTAGATACATTTTTGAGGAAAAATTATGATGGAAGAAAAGGGGTTTTCCTTAAGATATACAAAATTCATATTTTGAATTTGTCGTAAAGAGAAACGTAACAGATCCCTATTTTGAAAATTTTTAATAATTTACAATAGGTATGTTCACAAATTCAAAATCATACTATAAACATTTTTTTTAAATGTAACAAATAAAAATACAGGAGATTGTTGAAATACTTCTTCATTTATTGTAAACGTTTTCTTTTACAATAGAAATAAGTAGAAACAGATTTAAGCAATTTAAAAAAAATTATTATTAAATACTAAACGTTATTTAAATTTTTCAAAGTTTGACCCTGAGCATAATTCACGTTTTATCTGCGCTTTTAAAACGTTTTAAAAAAGTTTTTATAAATTTCCTTTTAACATTTTACTTAAAAAAATCGTAACTGTAGAAGATTCTAGATATTTGAGCAGCGTAAAAACGTTGTTGAATGATATCAAATTTAAAAAAAAAAAAAAAAAAAAAAAAAATACACACTGCGATTATAAATAGAAGCATTATTTCACTGGGAATGCAGTTCCATTTTATATGTAAGCTTTTATTAATCAATCATCATTTTAGAATTTACAAACTAAATAATTGTCCAAAGAAATTAGAATTTTAGAAGTATTTACATAAATTAATAAACTAGTGAGTAAAAATTGTCTCAAAAAAGATTATAGAATTATGTTCATAGAAAAATTGCTTACTCTTAAAAGTTTTCGTAATTATCATCACATCTGGAGATAAATAGTATGACACCTCTCTATTATTTATTACAGCTGTTATCATGAAGCTTAATTGAAAAGTCAATTAGTTCACGATTTAATGAAGAAATAGTTAAATGATAATAAAGTTCAGTTTTCTAGATTATCTATAACTCCTCTATCGCGCAGATAAGATCACATATGATTTCTACTATTTGTCTTCTACCGGTTTCTCACTACTAACTTCACTACCACATCATTAGTAACTCTAATAGTGGCCGTGGTAGCCTAGTGGTCATGATCGCGGACTTGCGGCCGGAGTTTTAAGTCGTGTGTTCAAGCCCCAATGCTACTAAAAAAAACCTACCGTGTTGAGGGACTGATGCATGTTATATCTATTCAAGGTCCCAAGTCCTCCCTTTTGGCGTGGTGTGGAACTTTGGAGAAGGAGGTGCCAACTCAGGTTTCGTCTTCGTGACTCATTCGAGGTTCAAAAAATTACGAGATTCGTCACCAATTACCAGCATATTGCTTCTCAATGAGACATTAATGAACAATCATTAACTCTAATATTCAACTCTCCGTCGCTTTCTTACGTGTTTCTTTAAATCTATTCGCGACACTTTTAATGTTAATCTAATTTGCGTAATCACCTTTCATTTGATTGGAAAAGAAATGGAAAATTAAAAATAAAAAGCAGAAAGTAAACCCGTATGTTAGTTGAAGAAAAGTACGCGAAGAGAGGGAGAGAGAGCTCATAACAATAATGTCAGTGTTAATGGCTCAGAAGGAACTCAGTTATGGTGTAAATGGATTAATTAATTAATTAATATAACTTCTAAAAATTCCAATTATATCTTCTAAAAGGAATCCAATTTTATCGTGAAACTGATTTCTTAAGGTTAGCATACATTTCAAGTTTCGTAAGATTCCGCTTATAAATTTCTAAGTCATAACGGCTTATAAAATTTTTCACCTAATGTTAAATGAGTGTCTCAAAAATTTGATGATAAAAAAAATGTACTATTCAATATTTTCAAAGCTTCCGCAAACAACGACAAAAAAAAATTGCCCCACCCCAATTCTTAAAAAAAAAAAAAGATATGAAAAATTTGAATTACCTTAAATATACTCATGAAAGAAAGTGAATTATAAAATATCAACATTTTTTAATTTTTGGATTCATCATACCATAAAACGCTTAAGCTTAAAATTGTTTCCAATTTCCTCCATAAGTTCAGGAAATATTCAATTTTGAAATTAAGATCGGATATCGCGGAGTTTTAAAGGGCCATATACAAGTGTATAAGTCTTAACTAGTGACCCATTTTTCACGCTATGTTAAAAAAAAGGAGAAAGTGTTCTGCATTCTTCGCGCGGAAGAAATAAAGTATATGGCCCCTAACAGTGTTTCAATGAATATCTGTGGTGCTGATCAGATTCGAATAAAATTTTCAACTTGATCTATTAGTATCCTTTTCTACCTAAGAGTGCAAAAAATATTGGGTTCCGTAATGGAAAACTTCTTATAGACATACTTGCCTTAAGCATCTGAGGATTCGACAATTTCCGTATCCTGAGCATTCTTACATTAAAATGACAGGTAAAGATTCTTAAAATTTTTAGAAAAAGTACTTAAGACATTTACAGATGTATACAATGAAAATATTATTACGAAGGAAAATTTGTTTCGGAAAGTTTTTCCGAATATTCTTTGGAAGAAATAATTATATTACGAACGAATGTGACTTGACCGAATTAAAGAACAATACTTATGAAATACGAAACACTGATAATAAAAGTTTGGTAACTATTGAAAAAAAAAATTAATTACAACATTTTAGAAACTTAAATATGAAAATTCTGTTCCGTCGAAATTTGAAATTACAATTGAAAATTGCTTTTTTACAAGCAGTAAACTTTTCTTTGACACTATTGTATTTCTGGTTAGAATCCCCCCCCCCCCTTTTTTTTTTCAATATTTTCACTGCTTCCACTTACTATTTTTTGTCAAAACTATAATGATGACAATAATTTAGGAGACAGGAAGTTCCTAGTTTGAAAGGAAAAGTCTGGAAGAGGCGCTGAGAGAGAGCAAAATGGATTTAATGGAGCATGAAATCGAGGTTAATCTGACTGCGGTGAATTTCACGCTGAGGGAGAAAAACAGCCCGGCGTTTACTTAGATTTCCCCATGTTCAAAACAGTTTCATTTATTTGAAACGAAGAGGAGACATTACGGGAGGCCAACACATTCCGATCAGGCACAAAGAAAAGTCCCAGAAGAAAACTAAGAATAAGTAAAAAGTAAACTGTTAATTTAGAAGAAAATGAAGAATTTTCCTCTTACTCCATTTAGTCAATAATTCGATAACATATTGAACAAAATTATCTATAGCATCCAAGCATATCAGGAATAGAGTTTATTGTTTCTGATTTAATAAAGTAATTATATTTATATATATATATATGGGAGTAATTTGATATTTAAGTGTAATTAAACACCAATAATTTAATCTAAATCTAGTTGGGAATTAATCTGAATAATTAAAAATAAAATAAAAAAAAATGTGTAAGAAAACATTACTGTACCAATGAGTAAAAAGATAAACACACGATTCTATAAAAAATGAATGAAAAAGCCTAGTAAACAAAGACAGATGAATAAAAATGAATATTCCTATTTAAATAAAAAAGAAAACTATTATATACCATAGAAAATTCCAAAAGAAATTAAATGAAATGAAAAATAAATTAATAACTACTAATATTATCAAAAAGAAATAGAAATGTTGAAAAACTGGGAAAAAATAAAATTTGAAGGATAGCATCCGGGAGAATTATATATTTAAATAATATACTTAATGTTTTAACAAGCATTTTAGTGTTTTAGTCTGGGTAATTCCAAATTTACTGACCAAGTTATTCTATCGGAAAAAAAATATTATTAAATAAAACGACTGTGAAACCAAACATGCATTTGAGCACAGATCAAAATAAAATTCATTATAAAAGCCTTTATAAAAAGGACAACAAATCAGATTCAAAGAAATTCTAAATATAAGAAAATAATGTAATTAATCGAACCAAAAATATCATTAAAAAACGCTAAATATTCAACAATATAAAAAAAAACATGATCATATCTCCATTTAACGAAATCCAGCAAACATGGTAAACTAATTACCATATATGTGTGTGTGTGTGTGTGTGAATAGAAAAGGCAAAATATAGCAATGCAGTCTACCAAGCTATGCCAGATCTAAATGAAACATGAATACATTTATAAATATTGTAAAAATTGAAACTTCTTAAAAGAGAAAAAAAATTAACTAATAAAGTAAAAAAAAATAACTAAGTAAAATTAAAAATTTATGAAATAATCTGTTTTAAAACTTTAATATTTTAAATTTTTTTATAAAATTATTAGGATAATGAAAAAAACTGTAATTTAAATTTAATCTATTTCATAATATTTATATTTTAAATTTCTTTTTAAAAATTATCGAAAAATTAGAGTAAGCGCAAGTAATATGGAAGTTATATATTTACAAAAATTTATTGGCATATTCTCTAATTTGATATATTTATTTGAAGTAAACAGTAACAATATGTTTTTGTATATATGTTTAAGCTTAAAATGATATCAAAGAGTGGAGCTTCATTAATAGAAAAACAGTAATTATCTCTCTTATCAAATATACTACTGTTAATTTTATGATTATATATATATATATATATATATATTATGTGTGTGTGTGTATTAAAACCAATTCAAACCGATTTTATTTGCTTAGACTGAATAAGAACCACCTCATAATGGATTTATCTGCTTAGAGTGGGTATGACTGATCGACCTAACTGGTTTTAGAGTAGAAATACTTACTTATTCTTCATTTGTGAGCCTTTGAGTGAGGTAGTTAAGTGTTAGTGTTTGCTCTCTCTTTCTTTTACTTTTTCAAAAATGGATGTAACTCAAATGAAGCGTGATAAAATTATAGCTCCGAAAGATCACACTACTATGGCAGTTAGAGAAATAGCTTGAAAACAATTTTTAACTCCTAACATGAAGAAAAAATGTTTAGAACGGGCTAAAAAAGTACAAATAATTGACTGCTGACAACTGGGGAAAAGTAATTTTCAGTAATGTAATTAAATTATTTGTGCATGGATATATTTCAAATGTTGTGAGACGAAGTGAATGCAAACAACTGAGACAGAACCATGTTCAAAAGACTGTAAAACACTCGCTGAAACAGATATTTTGGAGTTTTTTTAACGACAAATGGCACTGGAAGCTTAGTTCCTGTTCAAGGCATAATGAATTCAACTAAATACATCTAAATATTAAGCCATAAGATTGTTTCATTCATGAAAAACTTTGACGGAACATTTCAATATGACTTGACTCCTTATCACAATTCAAACCTGGTAAAGCCTTTTATGCTTAAAAATCAAATTAAAGTGTTTGATTCGGCTGGAAATTCACCAAACCTATATCCCATTAAGAACTTGTGGAATATTGTGAAAAGGTGTTTAGGTAAGATGGATTGTACAACAAAAGAATTTTTTCGGTTGTGGTTTCATGACGATGATCTCAAGAGGATCAATACGTCTGCAAGAAGTCATTTCCGTTAAGGAAGGACATATATCACACTAGAAAATATATTGTAAATGTATAGAATGAGTAAGAGCATAAGATCATATATATAACACATCGATCAATAACTCCCGAGTCTAACATTGAAAACAACATTTTTTTTGCAAAATTTTTTTTATTCAACAACATAACACCTTTTGTTAATCACCTTTTAGGGTGATACAATCGTTCCAACGCTTTTCCAAATCTTCCCCCCAATTTTTTTTTTTTTTTTTTTTTTCGCAAGAAATCTTTTTGTTGCGAGTAAATAGCGATAAACAGCTTTCTGAATCATCGACTCGTTGCTGTTTTGTTCCATCGAAAGCAATCAGCGGCACCCACTTGGAAAAAACCTTTTTCACTTCACTTCAAAAAACTTTTTTCAGTAAATACACTTCCATATGATATCTGTGTCATCTCAGCAATCTCACGGAGCTTCACTTTACGATCTTTCATTATAATTTTTGTCACTTCACTCACATTTTCCGGTGTAACGGCTTCCACAGGTCTACCCGAGCGTTCCGCGTCATTTGTGTCGGTACGACCACGTTGAAACTCGGCAAACCACCGACAAATCGTTGCTTTTGATGGACAAGAGTCCGGGTAACATTTTTCAATCCATTGTTTCGCTTACACGGTGTTTTTACCCATTAAAAAACAATGTTTTATCAGAACACGAAACTCGGTTTTTTCCATTTTTTAAACAAACTACAAAACGACTTTACTCCAACCTCGATAACTCAGCTGTTTCTGGTCCGATCGACTTAAAATTTTGACACGTTTCAAGCAAAGGTTAGTACTCTAAAAAGACCTGGTTACTGGTTTACTACGAGCGCCATCTCTGGGTTAGTCTCGGGAGCTATTGATTGATGTGTTATTATATATACTAGCGTGTGAAACTTAATCAACAAATACATTGTTGAAAATGAAAAGTGCGTCTTGCGATCAGTACAGTGAAAAAGCAGCTCAATAGAAAGGTTATGCATGAGCAAATATCAGCATTGTGACATCAGAGAGGAAGTCACTGCAGGCAAAAGTAGGGAATGGGCGCGTTTGTTGGAAAGGCATCTTAAAAAGAAAGACGACATTCCTTGCAAGTGAAAGGGAATTCGTACGTTCATAATGCAACATGGAAACATCATGTTGCCTTTACACTTGGAAGAATGATCAGCAAGTTTGAAGAAGTGAACTTAGTTTGACGAATATTTCACATGAGTTTCGAAGTAACAAAAGTATAGTCTTATGAGCTTGGAAAGCCTTCCAAATGATAGGTACATCTGTAAGAAACGTTGGCGCTGGTCCTCGGAGTAAGAAACGGCATGTAATAATCGGTATATCGTTATGTAGGCAAAAAAAAAAAAAAAAAAAAGATCGGAACCAGACATTGGGCAACATCTCTTAGCATATACTTTCAACAACGATATGTATTATTGTTTACTGTGGTCAGACATCTGCATAAAGGTTCCCAATATGCCCGTCGTTCTGAAAGCTTCATACCATTCACAGTAGACCATCGGCAGCAGCACTTACAGTGGTGTGAAGAACACAAAAACTGGACATCCAATCAATGAAGTCTCGTTCTGTTTACTGATGAGAGTCGTTTCTGTCTGAGAAACGAATCTCATCGCCAGTTCATTTTAAGGGAGGTAGGAACACGTTTTGATTTCTCTCACATCAGGGAAAGAGACAGTTGGGAAGGTTCTGGAGTGCTTGTGTGGGGAGGCATTACCTTGAATGGACAAACGGAGTTCCATATTTTTGTCAGCTGCTCATTTACCAGCGATAGTTACTGCGACGACATTATCCTCCCACAGGGGCTTCTGTTCCGAGGTGCCATTCGTCAAGACTTTATTTTTGTAGACGACAGTGCACGTCCGCACAGTATCATAACAATAAAATAGAGCATGCTATGGATACTGTGAGAAGACTCCTGGACGCAAGATCGTATGCACCGGAGAACACCAGACAGCTGATATATATATATATTAATAATGTAACTTTAATTTGTTATAGTTTCACTGAAAAATAATTTAATTTTCTAAGTTTTTCGATTCTCTCACTTAAAAGTAAAGTGTTCATCTTATTTCCTGATACAAATCCAAATTATCCTCTAATTTATGCAATCATGCACTCATAAAAATTTACTGAACATACAGTTTTCATGATTGAAGACCTGTAGGCATAATCCCTACTAGACTTTTGGAGGCCATGTAAATCCCTCAGAATCCCTACACCTATACCATGTAGACTACGGCGTTTAAGAGCTGACACTGCAATGCTGATCTATTCAAAAATGAACGTTTGATTAACATTGACCCTCTCATCTGGCTCTTCCGCTTTGGTCATGATGGTCGAACCGGCGCTGCTCATCTCCTCAAAATGCGTGCACTGTAATTCATGAAATTTGTCGGGATTCATCATCTGTATGTAAAATTAGCTTTCACTCATCAAAAGGAATATACAGACTTATTTGGAAAATAATGCTCTCATTACAGCTTTGAATCCTAAAGCCATTTTTATTCGTCCAATAAATTTAGTTCCATTATATATATATATATATATATTACTAAGGAATAACCGAAATATTGGAATTACGGAATTTATTCTGCATATTAATTTATCTTTATGTACATAATGTGGTGAATTACATTTACTTATGTTGATTTGTTTGGCTTCAAGATTTCGTAGAATAAAGTAACCCACATGATGGGAAAAATAGAGTTAAATCTGCTGTTTTTCTACTATGATGGAATTCGAAAAGTCAGGAAAATTTAAGAGAAAGGCGAAATTTTGGAGAGTGACTATGTCGAAAAATCTTAAGAATAATAAGCAAAAAATTCATTTTGAATATGAATTATTTTTAGTAACAATTAAAACTTAATGATACTCTAAGGTAAATATTAAAATTTTACGGTACACCGGTATAGTAATTAAAATTAAACGATTCTTCGGGTTACTTTAATCTAAGGTTAAGGAAACAAATCAACATCAAAAGCTTACTCCATTATATACTTACGGATCAATTAATATGCAAAAGAAATTTTATTCAATTATATCTCGATTATTTTTCAGCAATAATTAAAAATTTATAATATTCTTTCTCATATAATAAGGAGAGCTTAGTAACTAAAACAAAAATGAATAGTGACGAGAAATATTAGGTACATATACTTTAAAGATAAATGTTAGTGTGATTCATTTACTTAGATCTAGAATTCAATAATGGGCAACAGGCAATATAGTTGTGATGACGATGAAGACAAGACATCTGGTGTTTTTAAATTTCGTCTCTTTTTTAACATGGTAACTTTAATTTCTGTGGATTGTTAGATTTTTTATTCACATTCATGTTGTTTGGATGGAGAGAGCAGTTTATGTGCATTTCGAACATTTGTTGTAAATATAAGTTCACCTTTTCCACTTTGTGTTAAAATCTAACGGAGCTAGTAGTTATCGTAAACTCCAACTGTCCAAAGAGTTTTGTAGAATAACGATGTAGATTACGATACATAGCTCTAATGTACAAGGATTATTATCTATTATCCACGCGAAAATCTAGTGCCAAATTTAAAAAAAACTGAAGAACAAAAGTACTTTTTTTTGCAAAACAGTTTTTAAAAAAAAAAAAAAAAAAAAAAAAAAAAACACTCTGCAGTTGCTCACCAATGAATATAATTGTCTCACAACCATTTACTGAAAAGATAGGCATTCACGTAAAGTTAAAAGGACATAATTTATCTTTATCTAAATTAATGGCTGTCAATTTTGAACAGCGTAAGTAGCATTTAAAATCGTTAAATTATTATTTATCATTTCAAATTAATTACTAATTAATCGATTTCAACATGTAATCAGTGATTTATCAGACTTATTTCTCTTCGTCATGCCTCCGAAGTAAATAATTCGCTAAGAAGTAAGTATAATGAAGCTAAATGAATTCATAAGAAAGAGAAAGATTTTGACAGTCTATAATATATATATATATATAACTCAAATATTTTAATTTTGGGAGTGAAATAAATCAGTGCCGTCTGTCGAATTGAACCCGTTTTTGGGGTAGACTACGCCCTCCATTACCCAGTAACCCAAACAGGGACTAGAGACGTCACATCTGGGACATGAATCAGGCGGAGTTGAGAAGAAACTCGAACCCGAAAAATAAAAATAAACAAGTAAAATGGAATAAAAACAACAAAGAACTCGAGGGTAAAAATTTGTTTAAGTAAAATGGCATGTAGCAGCTTATCAGTATTACAGGATTTACGCCAATTTCCAGTTATTAATGATTAACGACTGTCCAAACATGGGCGTGTGCAATCAGAATAGAACTTTCAAGGCATATCTAACGTAGAGGAGAAAGTGCACGTCTTGTTAAACTTGGAATTCTATGAATATCCTAACCGTAACCCCCATCCATCAAAACCTAAAAGCGTACAAGAGCGAAGCGAATTACAAAAGATAATTGAATAAGAAATAATGTTGTAAAATATGAAGGAGTGTACTTGTTTTTTTTCTTTTCCCTTTGGACTATGTAAAAGTTTTAGAACTAATCAGTAAGACAGAGTACTATTATGAGCACTGAAAACAGATTGGTTACTCATTTTAACCAAAAACACAGCAATTGTTTTTTATAAGCAAAAATAAAATAAATGCAAGAGAACTATTGACAGTAAAAAACTTTAACATACATTTACCTTCTCATTAAACATTTTAATTAATATATTTTTGTAGCATTATTTAATCACTACTTAACTATGTATTTTTTGCATGCGATTCAATTTGGGGGATATAATTTTAAATATATTTAAGGTCAATCCGAGCGATTCACACATAACAATTTACCCTTAATAATTTGTGCAGCTGTATTTTTTGTTGCAATTAACGCAAACTTGATGCAATCGACTCAGACTAATTAACATTTTTTTAATTCTTTAAAGATATCAGATTTTTTTAAAAATAAATTTTGGCGATTTTATTTCAAATTCTCAAAAGAATAAATGAAGTAGCTTTTTCTAGTAGATTACAAACTGTTAATTGATTATATTTTTAAGTTCTCTTGGTAGGTTGTTAATGGAAATAATTATAAATTATTGCTTAAAAGTTTCTAAATGTTTTTGTAAGCACATTCAAAATTTCTTAACACTGACACTTAAAATACAAAGATAAAGCTGGCTTTAAAAATTCAAATCCTTCATATCTGTAATATGTACCATAAGGAATTAGTGTACACATGTATAAACATATCACGGAATAATGTAAAAATGAAGGAAGTCTTATTTTACGTACCTTTCAAGACTTCCTGTATTTTTGAGGAGATAAAGCTCTTTTTTTACTGGAATCACCCTATTATTTCTACTAAAGCTTCGAATGAAAATTTGATATCCCATGTGCTGGATAGGTGAAACAATTGAATATATTTAAATGGTTTTAAGCATATACAGGTAGGTTGTCAAGGATATCACAGAAATAAATTCTTTTGAAAGTAACTTTATTTTTTAACTATTCAAAAAACTGTGGAACACAATAAACTGAAATAAATTCTCTTTTACCAAATGACCCTATGTAATCTAATTTTCTTAAAAAGCAAGAATTTGAATTGTCTTATGACTCCATAAATATCCGCCCTGTAGAGGCTCGCCGATATTCTTTTCTAGCATATAATTCTTTAAAAATTGAATGTTGAGCAAGCTTAGCGCATAGCATTAGTCGATAGCAAGAAAAGGACTAGGTCAAGGTTGCTCAACCATCGTTTGGTAGAGAAAGATTTCGGAATAAAAAAAAAAAAAAAAAAAGAATGAAAAGAAATGGGAGGAAAAAACCGTAAATCCATTGTTCTCGTATTGAATATGCTCCTAACGCTCAAACAGCTGTATGTACAGTAAGTTATTCAACATATAACGGATGATAATTGCTGTCATATATAAAAAGTTTTTTTCTGCGTGGAAGCATAAAAAGTGACACATCCAATATGATTTACGATTGAATCAATGTTAACGGATGAAAGTTTCATGATTAAAATAGTTGCGAGTTAAATCTCTTTCTGAAATATTTCGCCTGCAAAAAGCAAAGACTAAATGATTTATTTATAAGCAATGTTCGATACACTGAGCATTTAATAATGTTTATGTTTATTTGATGTTGTTTTTCGGTTTATCCATGAGTCAATTTTTAAAATGGTTGTACTCTGTAACAAATGTAGTCACAAAATAAACAGGTAATGTATCTAAGGCAGGGGTGGGTAATTGTTTTGAATCGCGTCACTTTGTGAAAGCGGAGATATGCGGCGAGCTGCATCTTTTTAAAATGATTGCATTCATTAATTAACTTTGCATTTCAGAAAAGATATAAATTGTACCTCGAAAGTCAAAATATGTAAATGAAATAATGAGTAGCAGTTTTATTCAGTTTAATTTTTCTGCTAATTTCATATGATCTTTAACTGCAAGCACATATTTTAGAATCAGTTTAATGAGACAAATGTACATTATATATATGCATTGGGTCATTGGTCAATGGGCAGTATATATGTATACTATATAAATAATCTTGATGGGCTGCAAAAAACCTCTTAGCGGGCCGCTAATTGCGCACCCCTGATTTATGGGAAATGCATTATACTATTCTTATACGTTTTGTCTTTATATTTCGGATTCTTTTTGTAAAAAAATTATTTAATTTCATTTTTTGAATATTTCCTGCAGAAAGTGTAAATTTCAATTTTAAAATGTTGATATAATAACTAAGATGAAGCTTTATAGCATCATATAAGAAAAGAGAGAAAAATCTGAAACTTATACAAATACATTTAAAAAGTTTTTAGTGATTACTTATTACTTTAATGATTGCTTAATTTCTTCAACTCCATAAACCATTTCTTTGAAAGTATTTACTTTATCATAATTTTCATTATTTCATGCATGAAATCGTAATGTGTGTGTTTTCCTCAAAAGGTAATCCTTTTAACTTGGATGCATCAATAAATTACTATCTTTCCTGTTTATTAGTCATATTTGTAGTTGAATGCTTCAAATTTAAAAAAATATTTTTTTTTAAATGGATCATATGAATGAAGTGTTTTCATATATATTTAAAGGGATATTTTTCATAAATATATTCTGGTTATTTTTCAGATATGCATAATATTCTAATGGGATCAAACAAATGAAGTAAAGTTTTTATTATCTGTCTCATTTTTTGCAACTAGAGTTTAAATACGAATGGTTTAAAAGAAACTATTGATGAATTGCGCACCCCTAATTTTAGAATACATCAGGATTATTTCCCATGTATTTTAGAATACATTAGGATTTAAAGACTGTTAGAAACTAACTCGAGGTTCAAGTTACAGAAAATATGTAACAGGATATCAAAGAGAATTTTCAAAATTTTCATTTTTATTAAAAGTTTTACTGGCATTTTAAGTTAAAAATATCACAAAAAATATGATAAAAAGAGTCATAAAAAAAGTCTTGTTGGTGACTGATAGATTTGATCGATTTTTAGTTCAATGTTTCACTGCAGAGTAAAATAATAATAAAAAATTGTTCACACTAATTGAATTTTGTAACTTATCATGAATTATTTCTGCTCTGTAGATATCATTTCCTAGAAAATGGGCCTATCTCCTCAAGAACAAATCTGCATGTGCCTTTTATAGAAAACAATGAACCCCAAAATATCTTTCTTAGCCAGAGAGCTCAGCATTTTTATAACATTTTAATAACGTTTATATTAACTCGATGGAGCTCTTTAAAATGTTGCATGCAGCATTTACAGATTTCCTCAAGATTCTTTTAAAAGATTATAAAGAATAAAAAAAAAAAAAAAAAATGACGAATAACTGAATATCAATTAGTCGAATACCGTTTCACACAGTGTATTCAAGTGTGGTTCAAAAAGTATCCGTGTTTGGAATAGCAAAAGGGGTTACTCTCTGTAGTATAATTAAGTGATCGGTTTTCTCCTTTTCCTAACAAGTCCGTAAGTATAACGTTTCTTGCATACCAAAAAATATCGCCATAACTTTCCCGGTGGTTGAGATTGTGTCCGCCTTCTTTGGAACATATTCATCGGAAATAATTCATTGTTTTGATTGTTGCTTGGTTCCCTGTGCATAATGAAAAGTTCAGGTCATATAAACAGAGACAACTCGTCACAAAATGACGTCGACAACTTCACGCGGCAGCAATAAAAAACTAACCTCTGAATTAGTGTCAAATTTGTTTTGACTCCGTTTGGTGGATGACATCACACAGTAGTTACACCAATTTGCTTTAACGATGTCACGTGTCTTCAGTTACAAGTACTGTTTAAACCTCCCACGAGTATGAAGATATTTATTAGATTTCTATGAAACTTAAAATAAAACTATTTGATTAGTTTTTTAATTTTTTTTTTTTTTAATTTTCACACAATTTATTTCGTTACTTTTAGTTCTGTAAATCCTAATTATAGCTAATATTGAAATTAAGCAAATAAATTACTGAGTTCATTCGTGCATGACAAAAAAAAAACATGTCTTGTCCCTTTAAAGTATGCCGTTCTATAAAGGAACGGAAAAGAAAGGGAAGGGAGGAATGAAACGTGTCTGGGTAATCAAAAGAAAGTCTCACTTCAGTTCAAATGTTGATTAAGAAAGAACATGACGTTTTTTATAACTGTTAAATAGTAGTATTAAAATATGTATAAATTTATTTTTCAGTTTAAAAGTTGCTGGAACTGGTGAATACGGAGACATATGCATCTCGTATGAAGATATTAATCAAGCTGTATATGAAGCTAGAAATAAAATAGGTTAGTATTATTTTTATTTTGATTTAATTATTGACAACTATTAAAAACAGGCTCCAAAATCACATACATTCTAAAGCAAAGTTTCTTTTACTTGTTTGATTCTTTAAAATTACTTAAAAAGAACTACAAAGCTAATGCTATGCAGCGTATATATATATATATTGGAATGCAAAATTCAGAAGAATTATTTCTCTATTTATCTCTGTATAACAAGTACAGCATATAGCTCGTTGGAGAAGATAATCAATTGCATGACAGGCAATGAAACCTTATTACCTCATTGTTTAGCTTCGTATTTCTTTGAGGTTTCGCTAATGACTTGCTATTTTTCTGCCATGACTTGTCAAATAATTTGTTGCGAGGATCGCTAAAGTTTCATCAGCGACTCTTTTGTCTATAAAAGGGCTGTACTCAAGAGGCATTCACATACAACACACTAATTAATTAATCACTTAAAGTGTGAGCATCAGTCAGGAAAGAATGATGAGTATTAAATAACTTTATCTTTCTCAATCTGTGCTAAAGTTGTTTGGAACCTGTCACGTTTTGAAATCTTGAAAACGTGATGTGAGTATAAAATACTTTCTTGCAAAGAAACATCGCACTGGCACGCGACAAAATTCACGAAGTCGAAAACTTCTGCAATTTTTGCAAGCTTTCATTGGGTCCCATTTTTAACCGTGTTTTACAACAGAATTATTAATGTGCAGAAATAAAAAAAAAAAGGAAAATTGTTAAAAAATATTATGGATTTAGTTTGATTTTTATTAACATGGGCTCTCTCTGATTCATTCTGCCGGTTGTTGATGTAGCGTGGAAATAAGTTTGAAATGGAATATACGAGAACAAAATAGTGGAAAAAGTATGTGATTTTAAAAACTTCTCATTAGAATATAAGTATTAAAGTGATGATTTTCAATTCAGAATCTGATTGAATAATATTATTACTTTTTTCTCTTCTTTTGCAAGGTAATTTTACTAAATATTCATTGGAAATTTTTGATTACGGGTAACAAATAAAGATGAAGCAATTTCATCAAACTGAAGTTTTATACCATTTTATAGCAACACTATGATACATTATGAAATTTTTTTCACCTCTATTTCGAACAAGTACATGTAATGCCAAAACAAACTATCCTCATTATAATGTGGACAAGCATGCATGTATTTTTCAATGTTTTATTGAGAACTCTCTTCATCTAAATATTACATATTGTTCTATAAATGGTGTAGCTATTAAATAACGAGGCTGACGCTATAAAACATTTTATTTTAATTTCATATATATTTGCTTATTATCACCTTCAATATACACCCCTCCTGTATGCATAAAAGGCTCCATGCGAATCTTCCACTGTTCGAAACAATACTGAAAGTCTTCTTCTGCCAGCTCATTCAGGACACGTGCCGGTTTCACAGCCTCAACAAACCCAAATCTTGTTCCTTTAAATACATATTCCTCTGCAGAAAACAGATAGAAGTCGCATGGCTCAAGATCCGGCAAATAAGACGGATGGATTAACATTGGGATGCTGTACTTGAATAGAAACCTTTTGACGGACAATGCGGAATGACTTGTCCTTCCACAATTCGGGTCGTTTTTTTCTTTATTAACTCTTTCACGAAGTTCAGAAAGAACGTGAAGGTAGTAATATTGATTATAGTTTGATCTATATATACAGGAAAAGTACACAATCCCATGAATATAAAAAAAAGTCCTATCATCATTACTTTGAATTTTGATTTGCTCATTCGAGCTTTTTTGACTCTAGGTGAAGATGGGATCACCCAATGCTTGTTAATACACACATTTTAATAATACATACAAGTGTTAATACATACATTTTTGCAAGATTCTTGTTGTTTAACGAGAGAATTTTAGGCTCCATTTTCGCACAGACATTTTGCATATTAAAAAGTTTTGTGTAAAATTTGCCTTAAGGATTCTTTGTCAATTCGAACAGTCTCAGCTATTACACGAATACTTAACCGACAGTTAGATCAAACGAGATTACAGATTTTTTTTTCTATATTGCTATCCATTTTTGACGAGGAAGGGTAATCTGGGTGTGAATCGTCCGCAGCCATCTTAAAAACACTTAAACTACTCAAAAACACGCCACGTGATAATCACTCATTGCCATACACTTCTTTCGATACATTTTAAGTTTCAATAGCGGTTTTTCAAAGTGTCATGTGAAATTTCACAACAATTCTTTGCCCACTTATCTTTTTCTGGCGAAATAAAACAATAACTCTATTGCAAACGAAGGATACTGATATACGGATTTGTTTACAGAAGCAAGTGACACTGCTTTCGAAAGATATGACTCAATCTCTGGCATACTTGTGTAGCAGTATCTCTCAGTCTCGCTATTTAATAGCCGCATCTCGTACATGCGTTAAATTTTGGGCATTCCAAAGCATATTTTATTGCCCTTTATGGTTATAAGTCAGAAACTATCTCCTACTAAACATGAAAGGAAAATAATTCGATATAAAAACCAACGTTTTTAAAAGCAACGTTTTTATATGGTGGCAAAGTTTATAAGAGAAAATTATTGAAATATTAGTTAAAACTGTTAGTTATTTTTAACTTTAAAATTTACTTAAAAAGAGACATTTGTGAGAGTATTAAAAAATTCATAATACTCATAAAATCAAAACATGCATTTGAAAGTTTGTAAGCCATTCTATTAAAAAAAAAATGGAACCAGAATTCAGAAAAAATTATTGTGATAAGACATGGCGCCAAATATTGGAAACTTTCTTTCTTGCGAATGATTACTGACTAAAAGTCAGTAATCAGTTTACTATCTCCGAGTTTACTATCTCGGAGATAGTACGAGTACGAGCGATTCCCAAAATTTCAAAGCTCTAGCTTGATGGGAAGTTGGTTAAATTAACGATCGAAAATTTGATGACACACACACACACTCACACACACACCAAGTGAAATTCAGAAAAACGTTGTAAAAAATATTCTACACTAATTTTCATCATATGAAAAAACTTCGGATTATTTTTCAGTATAACTGAGATTCAAATCCTTATTCGTGGGGAAACCTCGGTAATCTAGTGGTCATGATCACGAATTCGTGCCGGCATTATTTCCGTCGAGTTCGAATCCTGATATCATTAAAGACCTGTCATGTAGCAGGGCTGATGCACGTTATATCTGTCGAGGCACCAGATCCTTCCTTTGGCATGGTGTGGAAATTTAGTGAGGGAGATGCCGTACTCATAACTGGACCGAAGCTCAAAATTTCAAGATTCATCGCCAATAGCCTTCGTATTCCTTCCATATGTATGACGTTAATAAGCAATCAAACTTTGCTCGTGGACCTCAGTGATTTAATAATAAGCCACCAAAATAAATTAAACTATAAAGAAGCAAGTTAGGACAGCGGTAGGAATAAAATCATAGTTTTTTATTTGTTCCTTGAAGAAAAGGATTATGAGGCCTTTGCTTTGTGTTTTTTAACCTGCGCAGCTAAAAAATAATTGATCAAAGTACATTTTAGCATCTTCATTGTCAACATGACTAAATTAGAATTTTTTTGCTTGTGTTTTACACAAATTTGGAACTTCATCCATGTAAATTGTCCCAGAAAGTTACTTATTGATCTTGAATTCTTAAGCGGGTTTTAGTCAATCACCAGTAGTATCAAGAACCATGCGATTTAGTCAAAAGCAGAAGCAATTTTTTCTGTGGTTTGTATTGCGTCTAGAAATAAAAGACAAACATAAATCCCGTGAGAGGTTCAAAATTACGAGGTCCATCGACAATAGCTCTCGTATTGCTTTAGTTACAATGCGACGTTAATAAAACCAAACCAAACCCTTTCTCGTGAAAAAACTGGAGATAATAAAAGTTAATAAGATTTTAGTATCTATTTGATTACAATTTATGAAATCATATAAAAACAAGTCATAAATATAACACACACATATATATGTATACGTGTGTATATGTATGTATGTGTATATATATGTGTGTGTGTATAACTCAGAGCATTGTTTATGGATAAATAGTCTGCGTATAAATATCAGTGTAGATTTCTCTTGTGCTTCGTATAAATTTATGTGAGGGAGCAGCAATTACTTTCTCTTTTATTGATGCAATTTATAAGAAATTAACTCAAATAAATGCGTTCCAGAATTTGAGGGAAAAAGAAGGATATAATTAAAGTCACTACTATGTTTTGAAATTAAATCTTATGTTTTAGCCATTTTAAGTAGATCTAGAGTTTGTGCGATCCAGACACTTACAAAAGAAGATAGAAGTTCTTTTTATTTAACTAAATTATTTGCAAGTTCTAAGCTTGAGAGATATGGCGAAAGAACGCCTCAGCTTGGAATAACAGAATGATAATAATTAACTTTTTTTATGGGCTACTTTTGTTTTCTTATATTACGTCATTTTATATGACTGTAATCTGTTCTATCGCCTTTTCTTCTTTTAGCGAGTGCAAATCATTTAACAACGTCAATGCTAATAGGTAGCAATGAAAAAAAAGACCTAATGCTCTGGTTTTCCATTACGCACTTTTTAGCGGATTAATCGAGAGAAGAGAGGACAAATTATCAATTATATGAAGGATTATTTGAGTTGAGGCCATGTGTAGGACGAATTGCATTTCTAATTTATATTGTCACTGACGGTGATGGGGATCAATTGAGTGTGGACTTCAAAATAATTGCAACTTGCCTCCAGTATTCTTTATTTGTTCACCTCAAGAAGATATATGTTTTGTTATTCATCTCAAAATGAGAGCAGTAAATATATTTAGTGGATAGAAGGACAATTAAAATCTTATTCTGTTTCTATGTGATTCTTTAAGAGAACTTTACCATTTCAGAAGAAATAATTGAAATAGAATCCACATGAAGACAAAACAACAAAAGTCGAGGGGAAAAAAGGCAAATTACAACTAAAAACTCGCGAAGTTACAATATAATTTTAAATCTAAACTTGACATATTCCTGGGGCTAAATCAGCTTCGGACACAGAAGTATTATTTTTACAGTAAAATAATTTCATTTTTACGATATAAGGCGATATTTTCACTATATAAAAGAAGTACAATTTACAACTTCGATCTCTTTCCCCAATTGTATCTAAGAACGTTGTTATTTACACAACTAGAAAATTCATTTTTTCATTTTCCCTCCGTTTTTAACATATTTACATAAATAATTTGAAAAAAGATTGTTAATTTATTAGAAGAAGAATAGAAAAGAATAAAAATTTATGCTAAATGAGTGAACCAAAATAAGAGCCGAACAATGTCATTTGATAATACTCTCTGCATAAACTGTATATAGATTATTTCTAGGAACACTGATAATAAAGCACTTATTTTTTTTGTATAATAATGCTTTTTATTCCTTCCTTTACGAGAAATATTATTTTTTTAGGTAAAATGCGATTTATCAACTTATATTTAATGTAAGTTAGTTTCGCTTATTTTATTTGTTTTTAAAAACAATTTATTTATATTTTTACAGGAGAAGTGCCAAAAGAAATATACGAGCTCTCATCAGTTTATCCAGAGTACGAACACATAGCAGTACCAGCCGAAATCATCATAGAAACAACTAGGATACTCTCGCACAGGTGAGATTTTCTTTATTATGTATGTAATCTGGTTACATTGTGTACAAAGACGCTAAGTAGTTATTGAACCTCTTCATTGAATTTAAATCATTCATAATAATTTGTATATAATTCGATTAAATACTAATTAAATTAACCAGATTAAATATTTCCTTCATGTATGTAGCCCTTTATCTTTAAAAATTGATGTATATAAATAAATTATTTTAAAAGGAGCCAAATAATACTTCAGTTAGAAAGCATTCTCTTCGTATTTGGATTATTACATTCAGTTGATAACATTTTACCCTTGGAAGGGAATAAATGTGATGAAAAAACCATTTCAATTTTTACTTTTAGTACAAACTTTTTGAGGAACTATTATAAAAACATAACGCTTATCTTCGATTGCTCAATTGTTTTTCTCTAATATGCTATGTTTTCCACAAAATTTCTATCTCTCAAAGTATTACAAATAAATGTCAATAATAAGAATAATAAATTACTGTTATTCATGATTTGAAGCAATCGTTCTTTAATGTCACGGTTGCTTGAATTAATTAGTTTTTTACAAAGACCATGTTTTTACCTAAGGAACTGATAGAAAAAGTATGGATAAAAATGAGTTTTAATGTTTTAATTTTTAAGGTTTCAAAAAGTACTAATTTATGTGCTTATTGAACTATTATAAGTTAATTACATACTTTTTTTAAAATATGCATTTTATCAGTATCAAGTTACTCTTTTCTGCTCAATAAATACTTTCTTTTAAGTCAAATGTAAATATGTTTTCTTGTCAAAAATTATACATGTACTTCAATCTTTCCATTTTCAATGCTATAACATATGATTCTAATCCCAATGAATATTATTTTATCTAAAATGTATTATATATTGATAGAGAATAGTTTTCTAACACAATATGTAGGTAAAATTTTTATAAAAGTTTTTTTTTATAAACTCTTTAAAAATTTTGAATTTTTTTCTTATTTTAAATCTTTTTTAAATTTACAGTCCTTACTTTTTGCACTATTATGCAAATTAATACTATTCAAAAATATTTATCAGAAATTTTTTTTAATATTAACAATTTCCCCCTTAAACATAAAGACGCAACTGTCATCAAATTATAACTATTATTATATAAATGATCTAACTAAAAATCCTTCACAGAATACAACACGATGACATAACCATCGATTTTCTATTCGAGTAGTTGCACACAAATAATTGCATCTGTCGTAAAACGTAAACTCAGTGTTGCGTAAGATTGATCATAACATGAAGACCTGTGATCTCTTATCTTTCTGGCCAGGGTTACTCTACCAAAATGATAGAAAAAAAACTTTCTTCTTTTCTTGACAATAATCCACCAATAATTAAGCGATTTCTTATTGATCTTCATTAGGTTTTCACTGTCCCGTGACACAATCGTTCACGCCTTGCCACGGATCGACACCAGCAAGACTTCCATCAAAGAGATTTGTCCTACATTCCTTAAGCCTGTCAAGTGTGAGCTCTCTCGCTACAGGACACTGACTGGAATGTGCAACAACCTGGAACATCCATCTTGGGGCAGCGCACGGTCGGCTATGGTGCGCTACTTACCCCCGGAATACGCAGATGGTTAGTCTTTCAATGATTCTTTGGTTTCTTGACTGATATAGGTCGATTTGATGTATTGTTTCATTATTAGTTTAAGTGACGTTGCTCGCTCTTGCTATTTCAAATAAATATCAGGTTGAAAACAGAATTATCTTGTACAGTTTAAAATCGAATGGAGTATAAAAACTGAATGACAGTGAAAATATAATGTGGCAAAAACTATAACTGTGATTGGAAGTAATCACGTGATTGGCTGCGAGATATTTACATTCGTGTAGAATCAAACTGCACCAGGAGGTAAGACAGACCTGGTGATGTACGTAATTCTTTCAGCGCGCCAAATGCGAATGTTTTTGTTCACTTTATCTAGTTAATTATATTTTGCAGAACTTAATTCAACTGTATTTTGTACATAAAAGTCACATTTTTGTTATAATTTTGGAATCAGTTGATTCTATCAAAGAAATTACTATTTCAGAAATTACTATTTATTTACTAAAATAAAATGTCATTTATGAGCAACAAATTAAAAAAAAAAAAAAAAGCTCCGTGTATCTTAGAAACGTTACTGGAATATATGAAAAAGAAATTATATTTTCAAAATCAAAAACATCTATTATTTCCATGTATTAAAATACGAAGAATATATTTTTAATTTTAAGAAATTAAGATACTTTTTTGTATGAAAAACGGGAAATTCTTAAATTATTCCTCGTTAATGATACGTTAATTTCACAAATTCTCGTGCCGCACACAGTTTGCTTAGTAATAACTTAATCAAAATGGTGTCACGCCATACTTCTGAATAAGTATGCAACATTAAGTAATACAATTTCACATTAATTTTCACATTAAGTATTACAATTATGAAAAAAAAAAATAATTAAATAACTAAAAATGCTTGTCTTTTTGAGAGAATGTCCTTATTTTAAACCATACAAAATTGCCAAATTAAGAGTTTTGGCTCCTAACCAGGAGCGTCTATCAGCTTGGGTTAGTAAAAAAAATTCTTTCTTTTCATAAATACAAAATTTAATCTTTCATTTGGTAAGATTAAAAGTATCTATCTTCATGTACATGTATAATAGTAGGTAGATGTACATAACTGCATAATATATACATATATTTATATACGTATATATATACATATCTATACACACACACACATATATATATATATATATATATATATATATATATATATATATATATATATATATATATACATATATTGAAGACATGCATACATTAGTTATATACATTATTACTACATACACATACATTATACCTCACATACATATATATATATGTGTGTGTGTGTGTGTGTGCACTTATATTTTTTAACATACAGCCATGAAATTTTTAAAGCGGGTTTCTTGCGAACAGTACAGTGAAAAGGCAACTCAGTAGAGAGGTTATGCAAATGCAATTATCAGCTCTGTGTAATCAAAGGAGACGTCATGGCAGACAAACACGCAGAATACACGCGCTCAGTGCCAAGGCAACTTAAAAGAAGGAGGAAGAATACATTTCCAGACGTTACCTTGCAAGTGAAAGTTAAATCGTACGTTCATAATGGCTACAAGAAAACATCAGGATGTCTTTACACGTGGAAGAATGGTCAGAGGGACGTAGAGGAGACGTAGTTTGACGAGTGTTCCTCAAGAGTTTGGAAGTAACAAACGTGTAGTTTTAAGACCTTGGAAAGCCTTCTAAATGATAGATACAGCTGTAAGAGACGTTTGCGCTGGTCCTCAGAGTAAGAAAGGCATGTAATAATCGATATATCGTTATGTAGGGAAAAAAGATATACGCTATGTTGAATAGACGAATGGAGCTCCATATTTTCGACAGCGGCTCAATTACTGGAGATCGTTACTGCGATGACATTATCCTCCCACAGGGGCTTCTGTCCGAGGTACCATTTGTCTAGACTTTATTTTTGTAGACGATTTTCCTATATATATATATATATGCTCCACACCTCAGACAATCCAGGCATCGCAGCAGATAATCACTAAATCATTAATTTAAACTCAACGTGTATTAAATATTGCAGCCAGTTACAATGCTGATTAGCTACCTCCGAGAAATATCTCTTTGCATCTTACTCATAATTCAATCGCAAGTCTACAACTGCACGAAATGCTTGGCCCCTAATTTTGTTACAATAGAAATTACTAACATATTTAATTGATCTCTGTTCTTACAAAATATTCAAGTAAATAATTCATCTTGTAAGTTTCATAATTTTTTTCGAAAACAAATTTTTTTTTCCATTCTACACAAAAAAGAAATAATTTGATATGCATATATATATATATGTGTGTGTGTGTGTGTGTGTGTGTGTGTGTGTGTGTGTGTGTGTGTGTGTGTGTGTGTGTG